>CANXYC011109946.1:0-118729 GCA_948193065.1 Aleurites moluccanus | reverse complement strand
TGCTGATAGTCGTAGATCAGCAATGAGAGCTCTGAAATCATATGTGAAGGACTTGGATTCTAAGGCAATCCCTCTCTTTCTTGCCCAAGTTTCTGAAACCAAAGAAACGGGTTCTTTGTCTGGAGAATACACTATCTCACTCTACGAAGTTCTTGCCCGTGTCCATGGTGTCAACATTGTTCCTCAGATTGATAGTATCATGGCTACCATTATCAAGACCTTAGCATCAAGTGCAGGGTCCTTTCCACTTCAACAAGCTTGCTCTAAGGTGGTTCCAGCAATTGCAAGGTATGGCATTGGTCCAAAAACCCCAGAGTACAAGAAGAGGCATATAATTCATTCTCTATGTAAGCCTCTTTCAGAAGCTCTCTTAGGTTCCCAGGAGAGCCTTGCATCTGGGGCTGCCCTTTGTCTAAAGGCTCTTGTGGACATGGATAATTGGCGGTTTGCTTCAGATGAGATGGTGAATAGGGTATGTCAGAATGTAGCAGTTGCTTTGGAGGAAAAGTTCACTCAGACTAGTTCACATATGGGGTTGGTTATGGCTTTGGCTAAGCATAATGCTTTAATAGTTGAAGCATATGCAAGGTTGTTGATACATTCTGGATTGCGTATTCTGAATGCTAGTGTTGTAGAGGGTAATTCTCAAAAAAGGTTGTCTGCTATTCAGATGGTCAACTTCTTGATGAAGTGTTTAGATCCTAGAAGCATATTTTCAGAGGTTGACTTGATAATTGAGGAAATGGAGAAGTGTCAATCTGATCAGATGGCTTATGTGAATGGTGCTGCTTTTGAAGCTTTGCAAACTGCAAAAAAAATATCTACAGAGAAAGAATCAAAATTTGAGAAGAGTCCTGCTTCAGTTACTGGGTCTAACTTTGGTAGGAAAGACCATAAAGGAAGGAGGAATCAATCTCCAACTGGAAGTCATTCTCCAGCATCTATATCACCTGAATCACAGACACTTGATTCCTTTATTGAATATGACTCTCTGGCTGAGTCACCTATTTCAACTAAGATTTCTCATGAACGTGGGAGTGTGAACAGAAAACTTTGGAGCTACGAGAATGGAGAGGTAGATCTATCTCTAAGAGATGGTTTGTTTTCAGAGTTTGTTCATGGAAGCCCCGTTGGTGATGCATTTTCTAATCACTCTGGACATCATGGGTTTGCTGAAAATGGAGGATATTGCACTGGAGATTTTGGAGGGTTCTTACCAAGAACTCCTAGAAATGGACTAAGGAGTACCACTCCCAGTCATCAGGTAGTTGTGCTGACATGTGTTCAAGAGTTGCTTATTTGAATTTCTTTTGTTTTGGATCTCATGTTTAGCTAAGGATTGATGGAATGATAGATTTTAACCCGAGTTTACATAGGTGAATTATGTTGCTAGTTTTTCCAGTGAAATGTAGAAACAAGAAGAGAAAAAGGAAAAATAGAGGAAGAAAAAAGGATTTTTAAACTTATATGTAGATTTTCCAAATGCATATCAGAAATTGGTGTTTGGAAATGGAAATAGTTTCAAGGGTTTTTTATCGTTCTATTAATTGGCATTAACTTAAATTTCTGATTTTGTTGTTATGAAATAGATACAATTCTTGCCTGCTGCTCTTTGGAGTAGCATGGATTCTAGCTGAAAAAAGTCGCCAATTTTGGAAGTATTTGGATATTAGAGTTTATAGCTCAGATTCTTTTGACTGTTGATATTATTCCATATTTTACATTCATGTTAGTATGTTTGTGCTCCCTTGACATCTTTTAATTTTGTATTTTAGGTCATGAATCTCATGATTGCTAATGTTATTTGTGTTTACTTCTCTTCATTTGTGCTTTAGAGATCACGCTCTCATATAAATGTTGACAACATTAACATCTTCACAACTCCAAGAAAGCTGGTTCGCTCGCTTCAGGATCCTAATGATGTGGATTCAGACTTCTCTGATAAACAAAGTAGAAGGTCTAGGAGTCCATGCTCAAGCAAATTTGATTATAGTCCAAATATGAAGTTCAACAGAAATGGCTTTGAGCATAATGTAGGTTATGAGGTTGAAGATAACAGAAACCCATATGCTGGTGATGAGCAATTCCAAGATACTTCCGAGTCAGTGTCATCAACGGAGGATGTTCCAGTTGATACTAATGCGCAACTATCTTCTGAGGTAGTTACTGCAAATAAAGATGATGTTCCAAAGTTTCACAATGGAAAGGGCCATCGAAGGAGGTCTTATAGGTTGACTATTGGCCTGTTTTTTGCTCTTGCAATTTTTACTTTATTATTCTGGATTGATGCTCAGGACGAAGGTCAATATCTTGTTCCAACTTAGTTAAGTTTTATCAGAATGTTTTAGTACACTGCACTAGCTTATTGTGAAAATCCTCTGTATTTTATACAATATTGAGTCGATTGTTCCAACCCTAAGTTGGATGTTAATGTGCTTATTAGAGAATTTGTTTAATGTGGTTGAATACAGTATCACTCCTTTTAGGGTGTGTTTGTATGTATTGTTCTGTTCAATTGTTTAAATTATTGTTAACGAAGGAAAGGGGAGAAAAAAGCAGGAATCTACACATGCATGGATTGCCTTATGGATGGATGAAAAATAGAAGAAATACTAAAGTTCCTTGTAATCATAGGCTCAAGAGCTGCAAAATTTTCATTAGCACAATGAGAATTTATTTATACCTGCAGATTCATGATACATTATTTCTCTTTAAAAACAAACTTGAACTTCCTATTCTCTAGCACTATCAATATCCATTTGTATTCATAGGTTAGGATTATGCAATTGCTGCTCACCTGTCCACACTTCTCCAGGACTCAAAATTACTGGTTTAAGCATTGCTGATTGTCCTACACATATATACGAATACATACCATAGCTGTCATGGCTTGAACCAGGACTAAAAATGTATAGTTCATCGAACCCGTTCCTTCCAATCACAACTGAGTTCCTTCTACCCTGTAGATGAGGAAAAAGCAATTATCAGTATACTGAAACAATTAAAACAACACATTATAAGGCTAGAGTCGGTGAACGTGAGAATGATCTGGAATAATACTCTGTCAATGATTGTGAAATCTCGCGGTGCACTGGTGTAAATCCTGCTCATTTTCTCAGTTAAATGTTTATAGTTTTCAGTCTCTTCACCCTCCATTTCTTCTCCACTCTCTATTTGCCTGCCTTTTCCTTTATTAGAGTTCTTCTGATTTCTTGCACCCCAGCCAGAAAACAGTCCTCCCATACTATCCCTTAGTTTGCCAAAACCATACCCACTTTCTTGGCCAGGACCTGGAGGAACTATGCTGAAATTTGACAAGAACATAGGCCTGCTAAAGAAATTTGATCCTTCTAACCCACATGCATAAGTTGCTTCTGGTGTGCTTACTGTTAGATGACTTATAAGGGATCCCATCAACTGAATCGATGAAGATTTTGAGTTTGAGACTACAAGCTGTGAGCTTAGGGTATCTTCTTGAAGACTCACAATCTGTCTTACTTCAACCATGTCTTCTGCATCTGTGCTTATCAGCTCAACCTGCATTCCACAACTTCACTCTTCAAGAATGTGTTTATAAATCAAAGCATAAAAAGGAATCTTTCCTTCTTTTTTTCTTTGGTTTATTAGGCTCCAATTAGAGTTTGAACTCGCAATCTCGTAGTCTTAAAGAAAACTCTAGTACCCATTAAGCCAAAGCTCATTATTACATCCAAAATATAATCTATGACAATTGACAAGATTATAGACAGACCTGAATAGAATCTTGAGGAGTTCCCCTGATAGAATGAAGAGTCCAAGTACTTGGAGACCATGAAGTTTCATTATCAGTTCCAAATTTGAAGGCTAATGATACTCCTCCTTGAATAACAGGTCTACCATCTTTCCCCTCTGAGACAGACGTTTGCAATAGCTCAACTGTTCCGCCGTGCCACATATTTGCCTTGTATGATGTGATCAAGCCATTTGGTAGCGTCAAGGTGGCTGTACTACCATTTTTCAATCCCATCTTGGCAATGCAGCTATCACCGAGCTCTTCAAAAGTGACTCCATGCCCACTAAACTCTTCCTCCAAGTAGTCTACATTTATCGGTTGGTAAGGGATTGAAGCTACCGAAGGAAGTGGAAATTTTCTTTTCTTATTGCAGTATTGAAGAGAAATAGGGGGAAAGTGGAAAGAAAATGGTGGGTTTTTAGTTGGGGGACTTGTGGAGGAAATAGGAGTAAAATTCAAAGAAAATAAAGAACTAGAAGCCATTGTTAAATCCTTTTTCTTTTTATCCAATAGTGTTTTATATTAGGTTTCATTAAGCAGAAGATAAAACTGAATATATCTTATGTGTATAATGAAGGGGGAAAAGGAAGTTGTGGGGCTTACTTATCCATTGTCTGGCTTGCTGTTGGATAACTTAGCTAGTCCTTTTGGTTGGCTCTAATTGAAAACTACACAGATATTTTGAAAATATATCTTTCCATTTTATTTTGAAGTTTTTGATAGGTTTTAATTTATTTTACTGCTATTCAATTCCAATATTGTTGGCCAAACATTCAACCTTATCCTTTCAGACTACAGAAAGAAATTACCCATGTTATAGTTTTCACTATATTTTTTTCTGGATCTGTACATTTTGACGCCATTTATGATCTTGTCTTCATTCCCAATTTACATTTTTCTGGATTGATTTCACAAATAATTTACAGCTGAACTGGTGTTGGTTACTATGGAACTTAAATAAACTTCTAAGTTAATTTTTGTGGGATTAAATAAAAGATGAACTTGAAGGTGTTGAGATATAAAAATAAATCTCATATTAGAAAGGTAATTAGGGATGGCAATGGGGCGGGGTGGGGGCGGGGGCGGGGGAACCATCCCCATCCCCATCATCGTCTCTGTTTCATAATTTAGTCCCCACCCCCATTTCCGCGGGGATCTCCATCTTCATGGGGATTCTCGTTCCCCGCTTAAATTTTGTATTATTAAATTTGTTTATATTTATAAAATTCATAAATAATAGCTAAAAATATGAAAAAATTTATTTAGAAAATATTAATAAATTCAAACACACAGAACATCAACCAAATATAATTGAAATATAAATATTTTAATACATCAAAAATATTCAGTAATATTTTTTAATAAAATATTAAAAATTCAGCATACATTAAAATACGAGTACTTAAACAAATTTAATCTAATAAGTGCTTTTAATAAATTCCAATAACCTCATAAGAATTATTTCTTGAACAAATTATTCTTTATATATATATATATATATATATATATATATATATATATATATATATATAAGAAATAATTAAATAAATATAATAATTAACTAAGTATAATAACGGGTTCCCACGGGGTGGGGAATACACACCCCGTCCCCGCCCCATCCCCGCTGACGGGGGAAAAATATTCCCCATCCCCGCCCCCATGGAGAGATAAATCGGGGAATCCCCACCCCGTTCAGGGCAAATTCGAGTGAAGAACGGAAATTTCCCACCCCATTGCCATCCCTAAAGGTAATGAAATTATAAAAAGTATATATGGGCTTAAAGTAAAATTAACTAATGACTAATATAACTTTTAAATATGATTAGATTTTAATCCATCTTAAAATTCAATTCTATTTCTTTTAAGTTTGACCTCCTCCTATTTATGTTTGACCTATTATCAAAAATTTAATAAAATTATAATCACATTTATTAATTTTGAGAAAAAGAAGAAAAATTTTTAATTTTGTTATCAAAAGATTGTAACTACAAATTATCATGCTCAATATAACCTGTGTCCCTCTCCAATCTTCACCTGGTTTCAGAACAACAGGCACCAATATTGCAGCAGGGCCAGTGCAGATAAATACTCCTTACCATATTTTTCTGATAAGGAACCTGGGCTGCGTACGTATGCATCTTCAAAACCAAGCCGAATCACTCTGAAAAAAAGCTCAAGTCCCTGAAATAGAACAACTGGATTTACATCGATTTATGAAATATCAAGCAAATCAGATTACTTGATCAAGTGTTTCATATTTTGAAGGTGGAGTGTTATAAATTGCTTTTAGTCTCTCTTGTGGTGGAGCATTATAAATTGTACTGAACTTATGTTGGGTTTATTAAATAACCCTATTTTATGTTCTAATATAAATCCTAATAGGTAAAGGACTTTTGTAGTGCGCCTAATGGGCAAGAGCCCATTAACTGGTTCAACCCTAGTGTAAACCTATATATATGCTAGCTGGGGGCAGCATGCTAGGTATTCCAAATTAGATACGTAGGGTGTAATGTTTCAAGCAATCGCATATATTGCTTGACCTAAAAATCCTAACAACTTATTCTTCAGAATTGTGAAAGGCACATCTTGAATTCTCCATATGCCTGGTTTATCTTCAGGCTCAGAACTAAAATCAAACAATCCAACAGACTCAGATTTCATCGCTTCGTCCGGGGATAAATTTCTAAAGGCGAAGATAAAGGAGGATGAGGGCAGTAAGAGCAGACTTTAAGTCCTTGAATTGCCGCCTTTCCTCTCCTTTTGAATTTGAGATGACTTAGTATAGCACTAGTTAGAGTGACAGGCCTGCGGCTGCGGCCATTGTTCTTTACTATACTGCTGTTGCTATGCTTATTGGATATAGTGAGACAATGTATGTTATATCAAGAGTTCCACTTGTAGAGCTCAATTCCACCTGCAGGAAACCAACAAAACAAGCGTTAACAAAAATGGATATTTGTTCTGTTAGTTTACTCTGCAACTAAAAAATGAGCAGATTTGCAGCTTTATATGTATTTTAATTTTCTTTTTTCTCAATATTGTTTTTGTTCAATCTCTTCCAGTATCATAAAAATGCAGATTTCTTATCAGAAAATGACCATCAGAGAGAGCTTCATTTCATCCACAATCATAGATTCAATTTGATGTGAATTAAAATAGATTCAGGCTCGTGTTTCTGAAATTTCAGCAACATTCTTGGATTCAAATCTTGAAGGGGATAAGAGCCTTACCCCAAAGTTCTTCCCCATCTTCATCACTGCAATTCACTATAAATTTTCGGTTTAATTAGGCTTCTACTGTAATCCAAACTCACAATCTCTATATACAACTAAGACAAAGCTCTTTAGTGTGAATAACTACAAATTAATGGCATCAAAATCAACTTCCACCCACAATGAATCAATAAGTGCAGTAGATTCAAGAACAAGAAACGGGTTGAACAGAAATACCTGGAGAGCATCAATGGCATCAGAATCAACATCCTTGACAGTCCATTGAGAACTAGAAATGAGTGACCCTTTAGAACCAGTTTCAGAAGAATCATGGATGACCAAAATAATACCACCTCTAGTTTTACAAGAATCTTTTTCCTGTAACTGTGTAAAGAATCTCCTCAAAGCCATCATCTTTCCAATAAACTTTTGGCTGGTAAGAAGTGACATGAGCATCAGGTATTTGAAGCCTTAAAGAACTGCCATTTCTAATTGTTAGATCAACATCTGGAATGTTATTTGATTCCAAGAATTTGATATCTTTTCTACCAAATTTTTCTTCAAGAATCTCTGAAGTGGGAAGAGTGGTTGTAGTAGATGATGGAGTAGCTTTTATTATGCTTGGCTTGGGAAGAGAAAAGGATAGAAAAGAATCCATTGATGATAAGGAAGCACTCTTTAACAGCTTCCAGTCACACCCACCAGTAACTAGTTTGCTAGGCTCATCCTTACTTCAGTAACTGTAATTGTTTGGATTTGTATTTTGGCTTTTATGCTTGCAACTTTCTTCAAACATAATTTACCATCTATGCATTCTTCAAAATTAGGTTTAAATATTATAAACTCATTTTGATTTTTGTTGTTGTAAAATTACTTCGAAATTTATCAATGAGTTAACAAATTTTTTTTATTATAAAATTATTAAATTTTCATCGTAGATTAATCTCTCATATCTTAAATTATATATTTCTTGAAAAATTTTAAAATTTAATTACACTTTAAGCTCTGAATTATTATATTTTTAAATATTTTAATATCTCCAAATGTTTTTTTTTTCCATTGATTATAAATTAGGGATTAAAGCTAAAATTATTGAAACCATAAAAATCAATATGTTTATTTAAGCATCTTCATATATGCTTATATATACTTGAGTGCGCCTAATTACCCAAAAAAAAAAAAAAAAAAAAAAAAAAAAAAAAAAAAAAAAAAAAAAAAACAAAAATTTATAATTTTAAAAATAAATTTAAAAATTTTATAAATTTAAAAAAAAATAATTTAAACAATATAAAATAAAAAAAAATTTTTTATATTACAACAATAAAAAAATTTTTTATAATAATTTCCTCCCCCCAAAAAACCAAAAAAAAAAAAAAAAAAAAAAAAAAAAAAAAAAAAAAACATCATCATCACAAATATTTAATTTTTGACAATTCATTTATCAATTTTTAAAATTTTACAATTCTATCATGAATCCAATTTCAAGTAAAATTAAATTTATGATTTTGCTAACTTTTTAAGTCTAAATTTATATTTTGTTACATATTATGGGGAAAAAAAATTATTCCATGTCAAAATCACCCAATTTGAAACTCAATAATGTAACTAAACCTAAAATATAAGAAATTTAAATTGTTAAATTCAAGTCTAATTTCACTTGAAATTCTATTGATTATAAAATTGTAGAAGTTGCAACATGAAATTATAAAATTAAAAAACAAGAAAAAGACATTAGAATTCTGTCAATTTTTTCCAAGTTAGCAAATTCAAATTATAAGCCTCTCCAGCATGAAAGGTATTGGAAAAAAGACCTTCCTCAACCCAACAGCTAAAATATACCAACAAAAGTTAAAACATCTAGTGAAGCCATTAAACCTGCCACACACAAACCCATAAGAGCACAGTTCGCCACTGAAAGAAACAAAAATTAAATGAATTCAGCGCTAAAAATGGCTCAAAGCACTTGAGCAAATACGCTTTTCAGTTGAAACTACAGAGCTGATACAAAACACTTCCAGACCATCATCACATCAAACTGGATTAGGAATAGCATATACAAAGAAATGGTCTTAAAATTTCTTTAAGAGTAAACAAAATTGTCTATGCCATGAACTTTTTGTTATCTGTAGGAAAAGAAAAGGACGCCAAAGCAAGTACAAGATTCTGCCCAAAAAGTTACAAGTAAGATGAACGGGTAATGGCCCCATGCAAAACTAGTCTTCATCCATCCCTGCAGGTGGATCTCTCTTTGGACCACCAGCTGGTTTTGCCATTATAATCTGCAGAATAGGAAGAAAAATTAAACTAAAAGTTTCAATTCATATTAATGTTGAAATCATTTATGTGGATAAAAATTCAAAGCAGCAGTGGCAAAATTAATCATTCAAAATTCAGCAGAAGATAAGCAAATCACTGCTCCTGCCTAAATAATCGTACACAAAATATAAAAACCAAGTTAAGAATAATGTACAAGATCAAATGATCTTAGCAGGATTATACGTGTAAATAAAAGCAAATATGTAACCATCATCACAAATAATATACCTGGTCTACTCGCAATACAGTGCAGGCAGCGTCTGCAGAATATTTGAGAGCAAAAAACCTGCACAAACAAAAAGATGGAATGTAAAGCTTGCATACCAAATAAAATATAACAAACTTTAGCTCAACAAAATACGGTTTCAAATTCAGAAAATCAACAAAGGTCACAAACCCAACACAGTACACTAAAGAACCTAGAGAGCTTAACAAAAGAAGCACATTAAAGCTTTGGTGGGGCAGACCACAGCTTAACACATGATTTGTGATTGCGAAAGATATCTAAATGCCCATACAACAAAAGTTATCACTGACAATGGACCACGTAATCAATAATGACCATTCATAAAAGTGAATTTAAGCATGCAAGCAGATAAAAGTTTTACAGTGTCACCAGGGGGAAATGGAAATACCAGTATTTTGTAGAAAAGTACAAAAAAGTAAAAGGCATAGAAACATACTTTGTCATGTAAAGGTCCCAGATATTCATGGTTGACACATCCTTACAAACACCTTCATCCAAGTTGATGCCCACTTTGGTATTTCCAGATGCATGTTCAGCATACAGAGATGATATGATCTCCATTGCATTAAGACCAGCATTTTCGGCTAGTGTTTTAGGTACCATCTCAAAGCTCTCAGCAAATTTTGCAATAGCATACTGATCCAATCTGCAAGGCCAAATAACTTGTCAACAAGAACACCAGGTAAAATCCTGTCTCTATGTCCAAGCATCTTAATACCTCCAGAACTTTTTGGAGGAAAGACCACATTCACATAAAGCAACTATAAAATAGAGGAAGAAGAAGATTTTCAAGAAATAATTACCCTGTTTCTTTAAAAGAGAACTCCTTCAGTCTTCTAGCCAACTCAATTTCAGTAGCTGCAGCTCCAGGAATTATACGACTGTCCCTACACATTGCCTGACAATAAGATGTATGAATAAGGTTGTTATTAATGGCGTCCTGTTTATTAAATCGAAAATACCAAATGAAATTCATGAAATTTTAACCAAAAAACACTGGATATTTTAGGTATGACTTCCTTGAGAGGTTAAAAAAAAAAAAGATGGAACCATTTTGAATGACCATAGAACCTATACCAATTAACAAGATTAACATAGGGAAAACGAAGAAATCATTGGAATAAATATCAAGCAAATACCACCTTATAGGTGTTCACTCCATCATCAACAGCTCTTTCAAGGTCTTCTAGAATACTATCAGTGCTTCCCCGTAAAACCACAGTGCATACAGAGTTTCCACCTTCTTCATTTTTCACAATAGTGACCTACACAAATACATGTTAAAAATGAGAATAAGAATTGTGGTTAAGAAATAGTAACAAAAGGCATAATTAAAGAAGGAAAAAAAGCCAACTAAAACCAAAATGTTACGACCAAATATCTGCACATACCCTTACGCCACCAATTTCCTCAACTGAAACAGAATCTACACATCCCAAGTCATCTGGGTTTGGTTGGCTTAGTTTCAACTGTTGTAAGAATAAAAAGCAAATCAGCGTGGAAGTAAAAGAACATTCAGAAACTATAAGCCGAATTTGCCCTTACAAGAGCAACAGAACCCGTAGTGCGGCAAAAGCGTCTCAATTCAAACTTTGAGCTAATCTTTAAAACCATGATCCTGCAAGCAGGAACGTGGGAAATTAGAATAATTATAATAGATTATGAAGGCAGTAAAAGGAAATGCTTAAGAAACCTAATATTGGCACTCAACCCAATACTGCATTATTTATAATTGAAAAAGCTAATGATCGATACTAATGCCTCTATAATTTGTCTAATTAGCTACACTGCAACACGCGAAAAATGTTTCATATTCGAATGGGTCAGGAATATAACTGGTGAGGAACAGAAAAACAAAACGAGAAGGTGAATTGAATGTACCCATAACGTTCACAAAAATGCAAAGCCATTTCTCCAACAGCTGCTCCACTAACAATCACTTTGGCACCAGAATCTGCGACCGCTTTAATGAGTTCCTCAATTTTAGCTTCTTCAGTTTTGGCATAATTCTCCAGCTGCAAGGCCAAAGTAGAGACGGGAAATTCTAAACACATCAGAACCACTGCCAAATTCATAAACTTTTTTGCCGTGAAATCTATAGCCCCATGAAATACTAAACAAGCAATGTTGCAAAGAAAATAGAAGGATAAAAAATCAAATGAGAATTTCCTCTATGTATACCTGCTCAGCAGAGTGAATTAGGACAGTTCCTTTGGTTTCAGTTGCTGAGGTATCAACGCCACCAGCAAACACAGCAACCTATGCAAGTATGTGGTCACAATGTGTTGAAGTCAAAATCCAAAAGCAAACTCTAAAGGTGACAAGTTGAAGAATATAATTAAAGGAGAGAAGTTTCAGCATCACCAATCTTATTGATTGTTTAAAATGCATATAAGACATAAGCATATTAAGTAACAAACGTCTACTGCAACGAGATATTTACAATCAACTGAACTTGCATCTGAAGCTTTCCTTTCATCACAATCTAATATAACAATTTCTCAAATGTATTGATTATTATTGAACCTTAATCTTTGATTACTTGTGAACTAAAGCACACAATATGGAAACATAAGATTATAAGATCAAAAAAAACATTTAGCATCTACTACTTGCTGAAATGCCAATGTTGACGAAACATCTAGAAGATATACTATGCTTAGCTTTAATGGAAAATGAAAAAGAAAAAGAGGTCGATTCAATGGAGCTACTTAACTGTATCACAAAAATCATCAAATGGAAATCTTAAGGTAAGAATAATAAGATCACTCATTTCCCATGGTAGAACAGGCAAGCAAGTTAACTCACAAGCCTAGAGTCAATTGCAACATCTTAACCTCCCATGGAAATTACATTGCTCAATCAGTGTTATAAAGCAGTTACTGTCAGACACTCTTGAGAAAAGGACCACAATATGTCAAATAGACAAGCAATGCAGAAATGGAAAAATAAATAATCCATTCGGATAATTATAGATCATTTCTGATTATTCCTTAAGAGTCTCAATTAATATAGATCATTTATGATTATTCCTTAGAGTCTCAATAAATATCGCAGGAAATATAACTTCAAAGCCTGATTCAAGCAAATCTAATATGAGAGCCAATGCGGATTTTCTTTTTTCCAAAGAGCAACAAATCAAATTTTTAAGACAACAATTCCCTAATAAAACATAATTGATACAGAAACTCGAGATAATTTCAGTTCAAAACTAGCAGCAAAACCTAAAAAGAGACAAATAAGTGCTCACCTTTGCCTTCTCAACTCTCTTTATAGTACCCACAGCATCACTTTTTAATACCATTCCTCGAACTATTGTACAATCATGCAAACCTCCTCCCACAAGCTTTGCAACTCGAACATTATCAACATTAAAGTTTGCAGGGTTCTTGGGGCATACCTGGATGCATGCCTGTAGTACAAGGAAAGTAGGATTGCAGATAGAACGTTCTGAGAAACCGCTGATATATAGCAACAAATTGAATATAAGTATAGAACTGTGCTATATACATACATAAGCAATAAGATTACATAAAATGTCTTCATGTCCAAATTGCTTGCTAGCAACAGCAGCCTTCATCCGAGTAATGACCTGTTGCTTATTCCTCACATCCATTGTTTCAGAACTTTTCTCTACCAGTTCATCCAAGATTTCAATTGTCTGCAAATGATTTTATTTATTTTGAGAAATAAAATAAAAGGCAAGCCAGAGAGGCTGAAGCACAAATTCTTCAACTTAGTGAAACTGATCGTATAAAATAGTAATTAGCAAACCTTGGTGATTGCTTTGCTGTATCCACTGATGATCTCACTCGGATGCAGTCCCATCCTGATGAGCTCCTCTGCATTTTGAAGAAGCTCACCGGCAAAAGAAATTGTCAAGTTAGCTCCATCACCAATTTCCTCTTGTTGAGCCTTTCCAGCTAAGACCAATATTTTGGCAGCAGGATGCTGAACCTCCAGTTCATTAACAATAGTGGCCGCATCATTGGTGACAAAAAGCTTGTCCAAATGATTAATAACCATTTTATTCATACCTAATCACGAAACAATTAAGAAAAATTCTCAAAAACCAAATCACAAAATGCATTCACAAAATCGAATTAAGGAAACCAAATTCTAGATCCACTATCTGTAATAAATTGCATTTCAAGATGAAAATCTACAATAAACCAAACAATAAAAATCTGTAGTCGAGATGAGAGGAAGAGGGAGAAGTTACAATTAGGACCAAGCGAGGTGCGAGTGATAGTGGAAAGTTGTTTGCAGGCATCAATATTTTTTATAACAGCTTCGTCAAGACCAGAGAGATGCTTGTGTCCCTCTTTAAGCATTGCTTGTATTCCATATGGCTGCATCGAGAACCCCATTTTTACAGATCTTTCACTTTAAAAACCTGCTCTCTCTCTCTCTCTCTCTCTCTCTCTCTCTGATTCCTTCTGTTTCTTCTTCTTCTTCTCTCTCTCTCTGATTCCTTCTGTTTCTTCTTCTTCTTCTTCTTCGAGGTTGCAGCAATGAGAGAGAAAAACCCTAGAAATGAGTTTCCCTCGTTCAGTGATCACTGATCAGTGTGGCTCTGTATAAAGAAACTTGACCCAGAATGCCCTAAATGTTTTGGCTCGCCGGCTTTAAACTAGAACGGCGCCGTTTTAATTTTGTGACGGGGAAAAAAAATTCAAACGTTCAGAATAATTAGATTATTTTTTTTTTATTAATTACGATTTTCACGCCAAATACACTAACTCTCCCTATTTTTTTAAAATACATTAATTCTGTCATATAAATGATATAATTTTTATTATATTTTTTCCTCTAATTTTATTATTAGTCAATCTTAAAATAATTAATAATAACTATAAAAAAAATAAAAATACTCTTATTTTTTATTTTTATTTAAAAAAAAATTTAGAGTTAAAAAATATATTTTGTGATAATTTTAAAATTAAAATAAATAAAAATATTTTTTATTTTATTTTTTAAAAAATAAAAAATAAAATATATTTATACTTTTTATTTTCAGATTTGACAAAATATGAAAATAAATTTTTTATTTGTATTAAAATATTTAAGAATAAATAATTTAATTTCTTCTTAAATTATTTTTTAAGATAAAAAATAAAAATAAAAAATATTTTTATTTATTTTTTATTTTAAAATTTATCAAAAAATATGAAAATAATTTTTTTAAAATAAAAATATAATGTAATTAATTAAAAATAAAAAGTAAGAATATTTTTTATTTTTTTATAGTTTTTATTAATCATTTTCGATTGATTAACGATAAAATGATATATTAGTATAACGAGATATTTATAATGAGAATTTAATATATTTTTAAAAAATTATGAAAATTTAGTATATTGAGTTATTTTATTGAGAAAATAATAATTAATTTTTTTTTTAATATAATGGAAAAAAGAGTACTATAAAGTTTTTGTTTATTAGCTATTGGACTAAAAAGTTTAATTATAAAGTGTTTTTTTTTCCTAGTAAAGAAAGTAAAATTTAAATTTTAATAGATGAGTTATTATTTATTTAATATTACAATAAAAAAAAAAGAAAAGAAAAAAATTTACTTTTTCTTGTAGGAGAATGATATTCGAATATTGATTTATTATTTAAAAGATATATATATATATACTTATTAATAAATTATATTTTAATATATATAAATTTAGTTTAGTTTTTCTTCACTCACTTTATATAGTTTTAATTTAGTTTTTCTTTACTTTTACGCAAGACTGTCGAACACATTTATTTTATCACAACATAAAAAAAATAGTCATTATAGGAAACTTACTTGGCTTTATGACCAATATAAAAAAAAAAAAAAAATGTATCTTAAAATTATTTTGGTGAAAATAATTATAATAAATTACTAAAAATTCTTAAATTTAATTTAATGTAGTGTTTTATAAATTATTAAATTTAATTTAATGTAGTGTTTTACTCCTACTACTAGATTATTTGCTTCAATCTTTGCTATATCATTAGTGAATTTTTTTAGCAATTAAAGCATTTTAATGACAATGCTCAAAATTCTCATTTTTATTTTAAGGGGAAATTGACTAAACAAAATTCATTCAAAAGATCACAATTAAAACTGTTATATGGTTTTCTGCTCGGAAATTACTCTCAATTCTCAAAACATATATATATAAGAAGGGGTGATAAAAAAATGGATATCATGAAAATTGAATCGAATTTATTTTAATTTAGTTAATTTCATAATTTAGTTAAATTCAATTTAAATTACGATAAATTATAATATATTTGATTCAGTTCGATTTAATTTATATTTAAAAATCTAAAATAACAAAATTAACCAACTTATATATTTTTTTTTTATAATTCAATTCAATTCGATTTAAATTATGATAAATTTTAATATATTTAATTTAATTCGGTTTAATTTATATTTAAAAATTTTAAAAAATCAAATAGACTAGATTTTATACATATATAGGCACACACATACATTTCAATAATTATATCCATATTTAATTTAAAAAAAAAAATGACTTAATTGCATTATCAAACAAAATTATGTCGATTCAGTGTAATTCAATTAATCCTATAAAAATATCACTTTGATTCAAAAATATAAAATATGCAAATCAATTCCATTCAAATCTTTTCTAAAATTTAATTTGATTTAAACCAAACTAATTGAATATATATATATATATGTGCGTGTGTGTGTGTGTGTGTGTGTGTGTGTGAGGTCAGATCATAAAACACAAGGCATTTTGCTGTTTTTAGGGCCTCTGAATCATATTAGTTGATCAATAGTTTTTAGAAGACTGAAGAGTTAGGCCGAGCCTATATTCAAAAATGTAAATCCAATTTGGGCACATCGCAGCCTGCAACCACTCAAATCATGCTTCTTCAACACAAGGTGAAGGTATAATAATAAATAGCTGTTAGAATTTGATAAAATAGGCACATTTGCACTCAATTATTAAAATAACTACCAATCATCAAAAAGAAGAGTACAGAGAGACAAAACTAACAATTAGAAGAGAAATTACTTGAAGAGCAAGAAGAGAGAACATTAAGATGAGGTCTTTGCCAAGCTACAAAAGAACACACAGGTCGTTCGGTTTCAAAGCACCAATCCATTCGCACAGATAAAGCTAACCTATGTGGGTGCTGATAGTAATTAGCAAATTCACTACCAGTGTCAGTCATGAAGCTCACCAACGAAAACTATGTCCTAAAATGGGACGGTAACAGCCCAAAAATTTATCAGGCACTTGCAACCACATTAGGGACAACTTTGTTTTCAGATGATCCAACAGACTTAACATTGTTAAGAGAGTTTTCAACTGCTGCATCTGCTGATCCATTCTCTTCTATCCGCTCACCCACTTCAACTGCCGCTGCATCCGCTGCTTCCTTCGATACACTATCCATGGATTTTTGTGAATTCTCTTTCCCCACCGTTGCAAAATTCTCTTTAGTATTTACCAAATCATCACCAGGTTTCCCATCCAAAACCTTTTAATGAGAAAAAAAAAAAAGTTTTAACATTGGTTGATCAGCTCCACGAGAAATTTAAGAGTTACACAACTAAGAACGATGGGAGAAAAAAAAATGGAATAGGAAAATAGAACTTATATGCATGTGAGGAAGCATAATGCACGACATAACATAATTAAGAGTTAATAAAAAAGGTAAGCACATCCTACCTGTTTTTGAATCTTTTGCTCAGCCCTTTTCTGCAGCATAATTCTTTCACGAGCTGCATAAAACTCAAAATCATCCAGGATGGATATCTTGCCTTTATGACCCTTGAAAATTTTAAGTATCAGAATACCTTTCTCAAAGACAACCTACATCATCGAGTAACCATTTAGGAATTAGAAAAGTATGATTTAGAAAAAGAAGACAAACAGAGAAAGGAAGAAGAGAGAACCCATCTACCTCTTGCGTATCTCTACTATTAGTTACAGGCTTGTTCTCATTGTTTTCAAGCATTATGTGCCTTAAGGAACTATTTGGCACATCCTTAATAATGTGCCACTTCACAGGGAAGCAACCAATCCACTTCTCCTGCTGCCAATACTCCACAGTTCTATTAAAATCAACAGGTCCCACCATCTCTGCTAAACCAACAAATTGCCCGCTAGTATTGACCTAAAAGAACAATAAATAAATAAATTCAAGCTTGGAAAAAAAAACTATAAAATGTGCTCAGTCAGTGATACCAAACAACTCGTACTTACAGAGAACAGTAGAAATACAGGACAGCCACCAGAATTTTTCTTGGCTTCATTGTATGCTGCATCCAGCTTCTTATTCCCATTAGGTGTGCTTGCCCACATACCATATTTGATGCTTTTGTGAACATCATCCTCACTGTATGACTTAATAACAAAGAATTTTGCGTCCGAGTGATGCTCAGGAAAATCCTCCCTGTTGTACTGTTCCTCGTCCAGCACTTGAGGCAAATTATCCACCTTATTATTCTCTGTCAGTGGGAGGTTCTGCCCCTGGACTTCCTTTGCAACAGGGCCAAACTCTGTTTGTTTCTTAAAACCCTTGGCCCTAGGTCCTCTATTCAACTCGCTTAAACCATCCATATTCTCATTGCCATAACCACGGCCCTTGGGTTTATATTTATTATCAACAACCACCCACCCACGTCCACTTGTCCACGAATTACCACCATAGGATCCAAAACCTGCACCAGCTCTGTATCCATATTGGCCATACATTCTATTGTTAGGATGCATCATGTTCAGAGCTCCAGGAGCCTGCCCGAAGCCAGATACTGGTCTTGTAGGGTGCATATTCTGAGATTACATCAATAAAACAACCTTAATAAAATTGCCGTAGAAGATACAAAATGAGATATTACAAGAACTATCAGATGTAAAAATTTATAAATTCTGAAAATACAAACTACATGATGCATAGAATTATTTCTTTCTTCATTTTTTCTAGGAAGCTGAACTTAAATAGGTCCACTTAAAACACGCAACAAATAAGATTTTATGACTATATCAAAAGAATTCAAATAATTGTTCAATCAAAATGAAAATTCTGTGATCTTGTTGAAGCAGACATAACTCATCTATAAGCTCCAGAATGAAAAACAGGTAGATTACCAGTTAATACATACCAGTGATGAAGAAAAACCATTGCTGATTGCACGTCCAGCTGGCCCATTAGAAAACATAGAGGGGTCCAACCAAGGCATTGGTGACTGAAACCCATCATATCCAAACCTTGGGTCATAACCAGGAGATGGAAATCCTGTTGGGAAACCTCCCCTTTTGTACGAACCATTTAAACTTGAAGCAGAATTTTGATTGCTTGGTCTGAAAGGCTTACTTCTATTTACACTTCCACTGAACGCTTTATTATTGGGGTTTCCTGCAGCTATCCCAACAGACAAAGCCACTTTATCAGCTGCAGCAGAAGTTGGAACCTCAGTTTGGGAAGCACTGCCTAAGTTAGGAGAATAAAGTATGCCATTCGAGGTTGGAGCCCGATAGAAAGGACTAGGGTACTGGTATTGCTCTGTTCCATATAACTGTCCATCATTTCCTGCAGTAGGCACAGTTGAATTTAGAGAGGGGTATGTCCCAAAAGGTGTATAATCATAGCCTTGATGGTACATAACAGTCTCATTATTGCCGTAAATGCCCTGCCAACAGACACAAACCTGTCAAATCCAAACTACAACCTACAAATATCTAAAATAGTTCTTCACCCTATAGTTTGCTAGGCTATAGCTTTGTCATAGGGACTAATATATAAAGAGAGACAGATGGAAGACAGAGGAGGACAATGAGAACGAGAAGAAGGGGAAACCATCAAGCCAACCTAATTAAATTGAAACATAAATATAAACCCAACAATAAACTATACAAAAGGAAATATCATCTCTGAAAAATACATACAGCTATAATAAAAAGTGAGAGCAACATGAGATTATAAATGTTTCTGAACCATCATCCAATTTCACAACTTCAACAACCATTAACACTACATTCTAGTATAATCATTGCAGTGCAAGAAGCTGTACTAAGTACAAAATTAAATCAAATCTACTACATCATATCCACCTCAACAGCACATAAAAAAAAATGGGATGAGAGAATCAGAAAAAACATGATGATTGATTCTTCCTTGAACACTGTCTATGGACAATCTAAGTATGAATACACATGCATATACAAGTGAGCGGTAGAACTGACGTGAGACATCTCAACCTCATTAAGATTAAAATATCTAGAGTAGTTGTTCCACCCATTACCATGCCCAACATAACCTGAAGAAGGATGAACATTTTGCACCAGAATGTCACTGACCCAGAAAAGTATAAATTACACAATTAAACAATTTAATGTAGTTAAAAATTTCAAGTTTTTACCCATTTTGAAGACATGTTTTAGGGCAATGGCCTTAACCTAAATGCACTACTTACCTCCATGATAGCTTGCAGGCGATGGGTACCCATTAGGAGAATAGTAGGCGTTTTGGTCTACATGAAGATGAGTGATAGACCGATTTAATGGTTTGGCTGTATTAGTAGCCAACTCAGTTGATCCATATTGACTAGTAGAGAGCTATATCAATCAATTTACCATGCGATCAGACAAAATGCTTGACGGGAAAAACAGTTTAATAAACCAATAAAGAAACTTAGTTACCTTCTTTGCATGTTCAGGAATTTCAGTAGTCTTGGTCTGAGAATCTAATGACAAATTCTCCAGCACACCTGCAACCTCTGTAACAGTAGTGGTGAAGGATACAACAATCCATGAGACAATCAAATCAAATTCAATTCACATTGTTTATTACTATTCAAATCCATACATATGGCATTTAGTCCACGATTAGGAAAATGGCAACAAAAGTCAAAGTCTTAGTCTTTAAGTCTTTATCCTTCGAAAGCAATCTCTACTCAATCAATAACCACCCAACCTATATAAAAAATCCAATCTAGCATAACACAGATTATTCATCATAACATTCTGGAAAAAAAAAAATCAGTAATACAAGCTTAAAACCTAAGAGAACCCACATCCGAACCAACAAGAACCATTCCATAAACAATATCTCGATCAAATTCCATAGTGTATGAAGATTATTGAGGAAAAAAAAAATCTATACATATGCATATATATTTCGTATCTGAAACCCAAACATAAAATAAGAATATGAATTAATTTTACTAATATAAAACATAAACCCTAACAAAACCCATATTCCTCAAAACAAACCCAATCCAATAAACAAATCTCGATCTATCTACAAGCCAAAGAAGCAAAAAAAACAAGGCGAGAGACATATAAATTACAAGTGATATGTAAGATGTGTATAAGAAAAATAACAATCAAGATTTATAAAAGCTAGAAGTAAGAGTACCCAGATGAGGGAACTCAATAAGGATACGATCAGAAGGAGAAGTAACAGTAGCCATTATGATGATGATAATTGATTAAAGATTCAGATTGATAAAGACAGGGAAAAAGAGAGATACAGAAACCGTAGAATTCAAAGTTGAAGAGTATTTAAGAGGTGGGGATAATTGGGGAAAGCTCTAAGTAAAAGAAGAGAAAGGCTTGAAGAAGCGGTAGCCAACAAACCCAGGAGTTGGGGTTTTAGAGACAAAAACATCAAACAGTTTTTCACTTATATGGAGACAGCGTTTGAAAGTGCACCTTCCAAATCCATATATGTTTTTTTTTTTCCTTTTTTTGTAAAAACTAATTAAAAAACAATTTTATTGAGAAAAAGAAAAATATATAGTTAATGTGAGTTGTGTGGAGATGCATGTTCTTTTCTTTTAATATGAATTTTTTTTTATTTAATGTCCTATTTTTCATCTCATATATTTTTTTATACACCATATTATTAATAAAAATTATTATTATTAAAATATTTTAAAAAAATTATATTATTAATGAAAAATTATTACTGTTAAAATATTTTTAAAAAAAATTAATATGACACATATAGAATTATATGAGATAAAAAATAAGATATCGAAAAAATTTAAATTATTTTTTTTTTATAATTTTTTCTGATTTAAATTTTATATTTTATTTAATATTTCATTTTATATTTTATACATTTTTTTATATTTAATATTAATTATAAAAAAATATTAATAAAAACATTTTAAAAAAAAAAGTAATCTAATATACAGAAAGATCTATAAAACAATAGATGGACAGAGGTTTTGCTTTCTTTATAAAGCAAGGCCTGATGACTAACTCGAGGAATTAATATTATTATTTGGCTTTATTTGATATGTTATGCCTTGGCCCATGTTTTATGAGAAGGTCTTTTATTTTATTTTATTTTATTTTCCAGTCAAAATTATGACCCCGCATCCCTCCATTAAAAATATAAAATTTATTTATTAATGAATTTCCCGTAAAATTTAATTAAATTTTATATAATTTATATTTATAATAAATTTAGAATTCAATTAAATATATGGTAATTATTTAAAATATTCTTAAAAGAGATAGTGAGAGAAAGAAGAAAATAAAATAGATAGAAAAGGAGAAGAGATAAAGGCTAAGTTTGTTTGTGATTTTTTGCATTCTCTAACATTTTGAATGCTTCAGAAAATTAGTCAATGAATTTTCTGATTAATGGAAAATTAAATATTTTTAAGAAAAATAACTTCATCTTTTTTAAAACAAAAGTTATTTTGCATTTTAACAAACTTATTATAATAAAAAAATATATAAATATAAATTTATTAATTTGTCTATTATCTAATACTCAAAGATAATTTCCGGCCGCAAATGACGGGTTGAGGAAATATACACCAATTTTTGATATGCTTTATTTTAACTACTTAAAAATTTTATAAAAAATTATATTTTGATAGTGTTTGATGTAATAGATTTATTGATATATTTTTTATATTAAACAAAAATCATTTAGACAACTAAAAATATATTATAAATGTGTTAAATCTAAACCGTTAAATATAATACATAAAATTTCTAATACATTTTTTTCTATCTAAATGATTTTTGTTTACCATAAAAAAATATATCAATAGATTCATTGTATCAAACACTATCAAAATATAATTTTTTAAAAATTTTATAAATTTTTTTAAGTAACTAAGATCGGACACATCAGAGACTGCTGTGTAAAAATACATAGCAGCCTCCTCAATCCCAAATGACCAATAATAACTACTGCTAGTCACCCGCGACTATTATAATTATTATTTTTATTTATTTTTTCATATTTAACAATAAAATTTTAAAATATATACATTCTTATAAGGTTTACATATATGTTTATAATTTTATAAATTAAAATTTTAATCTTTTTTAATATTATAACAAAACAACTGAAAATTAGTTAATATATTTTTTAAAAATAAGGTATTTTTCACGAAATAAATAGAGAAAAAAAAATAGAAGGCAGGGAGAGAAAAAGAACGAGAAGTGGAAAGAGAGAGAAGGTAGACAGGAAAAAGAGTGAGCTAAGAAGAGACAGAGAGGAACGAAGAGAAAAAGGAAATTTAAATAAAAAATAGGCATTTTTGTCCAAATTTTGTGAAGTTTATTAGAAATTTCATCAAATTTAATAGAAATTGAATTAATTTATTTTAATACTAAACCTAAAATTTTAAAAAACTCATTTGTACCAAACAGGATAAGATATTTATTATTAATTATATAACAAACCGCAACCTAATTAAATTCATTTCCTAGTCAAGGTATTATTCATTTCCCTTGGTTTTGATGGACAACTAACCTTGCCAAATTTTTTGTTAGAATTTATGCTGCGCCTAAGTGGTCAGAAAGACGTGTATTAATTGGTAAAATTGTTTGATTCATCATAATTGAACAAAAAGGTTGAAACTCGTATGGGATAATATTCAAAACATACAAGGACCAGAAAGAGAAAAAGACTCGACTAACTATTCTAGACAAAAAGAAAAATTTTTTTTTGAAGAACATTGACTTTTAAGTTTTTGCAAGGCAATGCAAATTTTCTTTATCAGCCCAAACCTGTACATAAAACAGTGAAAATGTCAGCTCAAGCCGAGTCCAGCCCACTACACAGTCCACTACTACAACAACAAGCATCCATTAGAACAGCCACCCTTTGCCACTCAAATGGGAGTGCGATTCTTTGCAGCCCACTTGACACTGCCTTGATGGATGGCAACTATATCCGAACGGATATCCAGCCCGCCCGACCGTTTAAACGAAGCAATTTTTTTTAACTTATGGCAAATTCGGATAGAATTCGAATAATGATAATACCGACTCGATTATATATATATATTATATATTTTTTATTTTTTTAATATTTAATTTATAAATTTTGTGAAATATAAATTTTATTATATGAATACTAAAAAAAAATACACATATATAAAAAAAATAAAATAAATATATAAATGGTATACCCGACCCAACCATAGACAGAACGGATGGCAGGACAAATGTTTTTATTTTTAAATGAGTCAAATTCGAATACAACTCGGATACAACCTGCCCAAACCCGACCTGCTGCCATATCTACTTACTGAGCTATAATTCAAATTCATGGTTACTATATCAGAGTGTTCCAAAAAGCAACATAATTAAGCAAAGCATTCTTCAGTTATTGGAAGGTACATACCCTACTTGACACGCTTGAACTCATTAAACTGCCAAGTTCATGCATATTGAAATCTACCTTGAACTGAAAACCTTGTCAAGCTTCTATTGCTGATTCTAATAATCTCATCACAATGACCATTGACCCCTTCATTGTTGTTCCCTTCATTTTCTCTGTTGATCATACCCTATTTCAAGACTTATAAGGAATCTTGTTCCATCATAGAGCTTTAAATTGTGAAGAATTGAAAGAGAAAAGGATTGTAAAAAGTAATAGATACCATCATGCCACACTGTTTCTACAGATTTCATTTGCTTTCTATATCATGACAGTCGAGATTTTGATGCTATTCAAAGGCATTTCCCACTTAGCTTTCTCTCTGTCTTGCATTATTGCATTATAAACAGTCTGTTGCACTTTCCAGAAACAAAATATAACCATGGGGGCACATGGGAAACTTTGGCCCATGCAAGATGCAACCTTTAATGAATGTGTTTAACCTTTTGATGCATAACAGAACAGAAAAGCATGTCAATTTATTCAACATAGCATCAGGACACAAAATAATGCCTTTTATTTTTTTTTCTCTTTTGTTTAAATGCAAGATTGACAATATGTGTATGATTAATTCAAGCCTCCACTGGAATATTAACCTCTCTCAGCAGCATCCTCAGGGAAAACTGGATTTATATAACCAGTTCCAATTTCAAAACCCCCCACCCCAGTTAATCGAGGTACTATCTGTAAAAACCAATGAGTATAAGGTAATTGTGATTCTTTAACCTGAAGTGGAGCTGTCTGGATCATGTATCGAATGGTGAGTTATTCAATTGTACAGACATCTTTCTAAGCATGAGCTTGAGCAATCCTCTAAGATCAACCGCCTGCAGAGTTGTCCAAATGCTAATGATATAAGTTCATAAATCATTAAAGAAAAACATTACGCAATGATTAAAAAAAATTAGTATCTAATGCTGAATGTGTTTTATAGCATAGTTCACTGGTTCTAATATAAATTTATTAAATGTACATATCACACTTCACATATAGAGCAAGTATAGAGAACAATGCAAACATCATTGCCTACTGAGTGTATGTATTTTGATGGACTGAACTCGAATCAATATTGAATCTGAGGTTCTATCATTATCACTATTTTGTACGTGCATCAAAGGAGATTTTCAACCAAATCAAGGAATACCATACTTCTCATTGTGGCATTGAAAATACATATTGGTAGATTGATGACTGTTATCAAACTGTTTCTTCCCCATTAATTAGTAAACCAAACTCACTTAAATTTCAATACCTCAGTTCACCAACCATGTTCATATTAAAAAGAATAGCAACTATCTGGGTAGATTTGAAAACCTAGTTACAAAATCAACTGATAGATGCAATTTGCAAAAACTAAAATCAAGCAAAGATGATTACCTTCTCAGAACTTGATTCATGGAAATGAGAGGAATGATCCATATCTGAAATGGAAAAGTAGTAGCAAAAGGAACGATTGAGATATAATGAGTTGATTCATCTATTAAAAGCTCATCTTTATGAAAAGCACAGAGGCATATTTCCCTGTCTTATCAAAGTACTCCTTTGTACCATCAAGTTGGGCAGAAACAGAAGGAGGTATGATGGGAAGTGCCATTATCTGATGTGAGAGCGACTCACTGATGCCCCAGCAGAAGCGCCATGGTTCTTGAACAGCTTAAAAAATGAAAACAAGTGCATTGTCAATTTAATTGCAACTACAAAAGAGAAACCAGTTGATATTGCATATCAACATCAAAGGAATGCGCTAAGCAATTGATATATTTGAATACACACAAACACATATTTCATGTATGAAAACAATGCCTCTTAATCAAATATTTATGGAGGTGCTTAGGTCATAATGACTACTGAAATTGCTGGGTTTGATTGCCAAGATCATTTGATTAAACAAAAAGCACGTATTCCATCTATTAATAACTACAAACTGCGTGAATTTAAGGCTCCATGTCACATTTATCATGAAAAGAAAATCCACTAAAATAGGTGGGAAAAACAAATTGGCAGTGGAAGCAAATGGAAAATATGAAATTAACTGAACTAGGAGCAAACCCACATCTTCATATCCAGTAAAGTATCAAACGCAAATTACTGGTGAACTCGAGCAAACAATCAAAAGAAAAATTATCCCAAACAAATTCTTATTTAAGAATACAAATTCAATAAGAACACCAAACCTGCACATATTTGATAAATTCACAGCTCATAATCTGTTCAATCCTCCTACTATAAACGAGCAAAACTTCGCTGATCTCTCTCGGTTCCATGTCGCATAACTGCACCAAGTGAACTGGAACCTCGATCACCACATCGTGGAATTCAAACCCATTCAATACCGGACCTAGACTATCCAAGTCAAGGCTTTGCTCAGATGGTTCATCAAGGTTTCTGCTCAACGCCGGGTAGAGATTATCGATGACTCTGATCTTCCATTCCGAATAATTTGGGTCGGGTGGAACCCGGAAGATTTCGGGGGCACATTCATGCTCGTGGCCTATGCAGAAATGACATGAATTATTGTTAGGATTAGGTTTTTTTTCAGGGGTTTTGAATTTGAAGTAGTCTGGCTCGGCCGGATGAGAAGATGACCCACCGGTTAGTGACTGGATCGTGCCTCAAGTTCCGGGCTCCGAGTTGGAATAGGAGCTGCTGGTGATGCCATGCCTCTCTGTCGTTATTTTGTGGGTATTGGCAAAAGAACAAACCCACTTTCGCGTAAAGGTGATAAACGGGTCCGTTTGGTTGGAAGGAAAATACAAATATAAAATAATTTTTTTAAGCAGAATTCTAGCATTTATTTTTAAAATCGTCTCATCTAATTAAATAATCTTGATTAATACATTTCATTTGAATTTACTTTTACAATTAACATAATTGAGGTTGTTTTGAATCAAAAGGAACTAAACTGGTTTGTAAATTAAGTAATTTATAAGTTCATAAATCAATTTCTATGCAAATAATTTACTTATAAATTTAGATTTTATGTATTTTAATGCTATTGTTATTAATATCATTAACGCCCTTGAATAGGTATTTATTTAGAGTGTTTAAATAATTGAAAATGGTCCATTTATATTTTTTATTTTATAAATTGAATATAAAAAAAATAATAAAATTATAGTTGCACACAATAATTTTGCAAATATGTATTAGTTAAAATACATTGAAAGGGTTTTACCCTTTTAATTTTTTCTATTTAAATTTAAATTAATTAGATTTAATGATAAAAAAAAATTAATTATTTTTTTAATTCTACATTACTTTATATATTATAAATTTATAGAATTAATTATTATGAACTATCAATCTAGTTAGACTTTATTAGTCATTTGACTAATATAAAGCGGACACAAATTGATAATTTTTGTATGCTTACATGCAATACATTGACTAACAATTAGACTAATCTTATTTTACATATATATTTATACCTAAATATATGCACAAAAGTAATTACGAATATTTTATATATTTTATTAAAATAAACTCTATAACTTACATTTTTAAGTCCCAAAATTTTCTTCCACATATGGAGGACTTAAAAAATGATAGAGATTAATATATTATTTAATTTTAAAAAGTGATACATTTTTTTTATATATATTTTTTTTTTTTATGAAATTGAAAAAAATAAAGAAAAATGAAACCCCACATAGTACAAATATATTGCATATCATAACTAAAGTATCTCCAAATTATTGAGAAGAATTTGTTGATATAATAGTTATTAATACATTTTATGCAAAACCCTTTGATGGGAAAACCCTTGATTATTTTTGCACATCTAAATATATAAATGCGTTTGGTTATTAGCATGTCCCATTAATTGTTTACACGCATTAAAATTGAAAGCTGGATAAATAAATAACTTTTAGAGAGAGAAAGGCACAAACCAAAACAAAATAACTTTATCTTAAAATACTTTTTAGAGTGAGAAACCAAAGAAAGAAACATACATCCAGACGCCGACTACACCACCACCACCACCACCTCCTCCGCCTCTGCCTCCTTATTATTTTCATATACACGTACATTGTTAAATCGATGAACACACAAACTCATAGCAACGAATCTATCCACCTATTTATCCATTGACAATAGTTTTTATTTTTCAAAACTACTCCTTGTCTGGATAAAAACTAGCCCGTTTCTTTGGTTAATCAAAGGAGGCGATCTATACTCAATCGATCGCCTTTTTTTCTCTCTTATGAAAGCTACGATCATTCTATTTTTCTAGACATCGAGGATCGATATGTGAGTATTTATATATATATATGTTTATATTTTTATTTTTTGTATTTATTGTGGGTGGGAAGTTGGAGAAAATTTATTGCTGTGTTGTTGAGCTTGTTGGATGATCGGTTTAGATTCTAAGTGAGATGATTATTTTTATTTTTTAGTCTTTAGGTTATTTTGATGATCGATTTTGAATTGTTTGGTTTTAGAAGATTTGAAATGGTAATATATATTTTTAATTTTTTCATCAAAATTTTTTAAATCTTCTGCTTGGAAATATATGCTGCTTGTTTAAAAAAAAAAAGGAACTTTTATTAATTGTTTATTTTGCATATACTCGACTATTGATGGGTTTGATTGATTTGTTAAACTGGTTTGGAGGACTGACTGATTTGGAAATAAAGAACAAAGCTTCATTTTGAAAAATGGAATAAACAATTTCATATATTCATGTATATATTTAGCTACATTTGCTTTGTTCTTGGTTAAAAATAGTAACTATACATGTTGCTTTTGAAGTAAGCAGCTTTTTGATTCTCCCTCTGTTATTTCTCTGATTTGTATCTGTTACTAACTGAACTGTATATTCTTGGGATATTTCTTTTTTCTGTTTTCTGTTTTTAATCATGGATAGTGTCATTAGTGCTGCAATTTGAAATTGTTTTTTTCTGATAGAATATTTGTTTGAACTTGCTTGTTTCGATATGGGTATGCTTTTGAGTTTCAATTTTAGTTGCTCGTGGGGCTTTCCATATATTGTATGATTGCGTTTCAGTTTTCCATTCGGCACGTGGAAGCTGTTTGAACAGATTATGTTCCGTTATGCAGACACATGCTGTAATAGTAGTTTATGTTTCAGTTTTTGAATCATATATGTGCCTGTGTAAGAGTTCATGTAAAGAATACAAGTTTAGTTGCTTAAATGGCTTTCCACTTATGGCATGTTTGCATTTCTAAAGTTGATGGGTTTTATTTATTTATTTTTTTACTGCAGGAGATTTGAGAGGATATTTGGGAATTAAGTGGAATGTGATTTGCATGGGGAGAGGATGCCAGAACTGAGAAGTGGAGCCCGGAGATCAAAGCGTCTTGATGATCTTCAGACTCTCCAGCAACCAATTAACCCAACTGAGAATTGGATACAACCTGCTCAAAACAAGACCAGAAGGAGAGTTGGTGGTAGAGGAAGGGGTGGCAATGCCGCAGGTGTAGCAAAAGGGGCTTCTCCAGCGATACGAGCAAGGCCAATTGCTGCTGGTAAAGGTCGGGGCATTAGGTTGATAGATTTAGACCCCGAACCTTGTGAGGTTGAACCTGTGGCTTTAGGAGCTGCAGAACAAGGTTATAATCGGGTTGAGGTAGTGGCAGACGAAGATATTGCAATGGATGGTGGGAGTGCAGAGAAGGCAGTGGGAGTTGAAGAAGAAGGAAGCACAACTCCAATTCCTGAGAGGGTATTGCCTGTTTGCTCTCTATCCTTGTTGGGTTTGTTTGTGTACATTGAGTATTTATGTCTTTAGCCAATGGATTGATGTGAACTTGCCTTTTTTAGCTAACAAAAATGACTTAACTACTATTCTGCTGTCATGTATTCTTTAGCTGACAATAGTAATTAAAACTTGCTGACTTCAATCTTCCAACTAATGGTGGAATGGGTTATATGGAAACATGTATATAATGATTGTTATTATAAAATTTTGTGAAATTAAAACTCCTTGTGGGCAATTGGTTGTTGGTCATTGGCTTAGTTGGTTAGCCTATATGACTATATGTCATTTGTCTTGTATTAATAAATGTAGATTAATCTTTTCTTAAAAATTTATGGCAATTATCCCATTGATATCAATCTCTTTATGAACATAGTATTTATTTTGCTGTATGTAGGTACAAGTGGGTAATTCTCCTGTATATAAAATAGAAAGAAAGTTGGGTAAGGGTGGTTTTGGCCAAGTTTATGTTGGCAGAAGGGTAAGTGGTGGTATCGACAGAACTGGACCAGATGCCATTGAGGTATGACTAGAGATTTCATTTCCATCTCTGCCGATTTAAAGTTATAACTGCATGCAATCTCATGCATTGAGTTGCATTCCTTACAGGTTGCATTGAAGTTTGAGCATCACAATAGCAAAGGTTGCAATTATGGCCCTCCTTACGAGTGGCAAGTGTATAAGTAAGTATATGCCTTTATTGTACTTCATGTATTTGAAACGTATTACCTGTTTGATCATTCCTTGTTGCCTTCTTCTTTTTTCCATTTCAAATTGAAAAGTACTTTAAACGGATGTTATGGAATTCCTTGGGTACATTACAAGGGTCGCCAAGGAGATTTCTACATTATGGTGAGTGTTAATTGTGTGCTCTTTAAGGTCAAAATTTTTGAATTTACTTACTGTTTCTAAAGGAAATTAAATAAAATTTCAGGTAATGGACATACTTGGGCCTAGTCTTTGGGACGTTTGGAATTCCCTTGGCCAATCGTAAGAAAGATAATTTCTTTCTCTCTGTCATATATAACGATGCTTATATGTGTGGCATCCTTGGATCCATATACTTCTCTTGTCCTCCATTTCTTATTCTTCTCCCTACCTGTTTATTGTGCTTGTACCTGCAACAGGATGTCACCAAATATGGTGGCCTGCATTGCTGTGGAGGCAATATCAATTCTTGAAAAGCTTCATATAAAGGGGTGAGTACATTTATATTGTCATGCTTTACCTTTAGTGCCCTACTTTGCTTGTCCTTGGTATTCCATATAAGATGCAATGAGTTACCATTTCTTATAATGTTGTCCTCTGCTCAAGCAAGGTTTGTGCATGGAGATGTGAAACCAGAAAATTTTTTACTTGGTCAACCTGGAACTACTGATGAGAAGAAGCTTTATCTTATTGATCTTGGTTTAGGTATGTTTGCCTTTCCTTCCTTGCTTGTCTATGGTCTTCCTAAATGCAACCATGAGTTCATTATGTAAAACCTACGTGTTCTTGTTGGCATATCTTTATATTTGGTTGTGTTTGCAATGAAGTTGAAATTGGGTAAAATTTTATTTTCCAGATATGTGTTTACTTTTGGTGCTACTAACACATTTTTGGTTCAGCATCTAGATGGAAAGATGCATCGTCGGGTCGACATGTTGCTTATGATCAGAGGCCTGATGTATTCAGGTGTGTGATTTTTTAAGCTATATGAATCTTCACCCTTTCATGTTTAATTTTAAATAAACTCCGCCTAAGTATGAGTTTCTCGTGTTTAGCCGGTCCCAAGCCCGGATAAAGGAGGAGGGTTACAGTAGGTCATAGCCAACATAAAATTTTGTTACATCTTATTATTATTGATTTAACTAATATAAATGTTGGAGCATTCTCTACTTACGACACATTGCATTGAAGACTTATGCAAGGGTGTAGGGCGCTCCCTGAAAATGACACGCCATGTCAGTGTTCGGATGTAGTGTTAAATGAACAAGGGTTCCCACATTATGGACGAGTGTGAATAAAAAAGTTAGTCTAGAGATCAATTTATATACTTATGGGAAAGAAGATAAGAAAAACCAGGTTAATGAGAGAATCAAAGTTGGGATTTGGAATATTGATATCTTACAGACAAGTTGAAGGAACTTGTCAAAACCGTGGAGAGGATAAAAGTTAATGTGACTTGCATTCAAGAAACCAAATGGGTAAGAGAAAAAAAGTAAAGAAGTTGGTAATACAAACTACAAAGATGTAGCGGTAGCAGTTGGAAGAGTAGGGGGATATGATTATTTTTGTCAAGTTAGTTGTTGAAGGAGAACTGATGAATATAATTAGTGCTTTTGCTCCACAAATTGGATTAGACAGTGAGAGCAAGCAAAAGTTTTGGGAGGATATGAATGACCTTATACAAATTATACCAAATGAAGAGAATATTTTCATCTGTGGTGACCTAAATGGACATGTAAGAAGTGATTGACTGGGTTATAAGGTGTATGGAGGTTTTGGCTATGGTATGAGAAATAAGAAAACAAACATTCTTGATTTTTGTTGTGGCTTGTAACCTAATTCTAGAAAATATTCACTTTATAAAAATGGAATTTCATTTAATGACTTTTAAAAGTGAGTTAAATAGAAACCAAATTAACTTTCTTCTCACAAGAAAAAGAAATCAAGTCTTATGCAATGATTGCAAAGTTATCTTGCGAGAGGTTTTAACAAGTCAACACAAGTTTATAGTTCCTGATGTCAAGTTTAGGAGAAGGACAAGGAGGTGTAGAAGTACGACATCTAGAATAAAATGGTAGAAATTAAAAGCGGTGAAGCAAGTGATGTTGAAGAATAAACTTCTCAAATTTGAAGCATGGAAGCCGGACATGAAAGCCAATGCTATATGGATAGACATTGATTTCAAAGATTAGAGAAATGACTAGAAAAATTATGGGAGAGTCTAATGGATATAGTCCACCCTCAAAGAAGAGATGGTGATGGAGTAAGGAAGTACAAAAGACAGTGAAAAGTAAAAAAAAATAATATAAGAGATTATCAAAATGTAATAATGAGAAAACTTAAGAGAAATATAAGAAAATGAAAAAAGAGGCAAAAAAGGTTGTGAGCTAAGCAATCTTTCTCATTAGAAGATTGATGGAGAAACAGGGAGATACGAGGAAAGATTTACATATAGTTTTCATTGATGTAGAGAAGACTTATAATAAAGTCCCAAGAAAAGTTCTATGGTCAATGTTAGAACATAAGAAAATATCGATTGGGTATATACAAGTATTGAAGGACATGTATGAAGGAGTGACTACTAGTGTGCGCACAGTTAGAGGAAACTCATGAGACTTTTCTATTTCAATTGGGTTGCATCAAGGGTTCGTAGTGAGCCCTTATCTCTTTGATTTGGTTATAGATGAATTAACAAAATATATACAAGAGGAAACCCTTGGCACATGATGTTTATAGACGATATTATGTTGGTAGATGAAACATAAGAGGGAGTTAAAAGAAAGTTAGAATTAATAGAAAGTTAAGAGTTATGGAGGAGTACTTTAGAGTTCAAGTGTTCCAGATTAAGTAGGACCAAGACGCATTACAAGTTTGGTGAAGGCTGAAATGGGGATAATGAGGGAGTTAATTTGGATGAATTAATATTATCTCAAAGTAACCATGTTGAATATCTAAGCTCAATTCTTAAAAGAGATGGAGGTTATGAGGATGATGTTAGCCATAGGATAAAAGTTGGGTGGTTGAAATGAAAACTTACCACGAGAGTCCTATATGACTTCAAGATTCCCAATAAATTGAAAGAAAAAATTTACCGTACTGCTATTTGATTAACTATTTATAGTAGTGAGTGTTAGACAATAAAGTGATAACATATATCGAAAATAAGAGTTACCGAGATGAGAATGTTAAGATGAACGTGTTGTCATGCTAGAACAGATAAGTAGTGACATCATTAGAGATAAAATGAGAATTGCATCGATTAAAAACAAGATGAGAGAATGGAAATTAAGGTGATTTAGGCTTATAAAGCGGAGACTTAGAGAAGCGGAGATCAAAAAGGTTGAGCACATCGTGATAGATGAGAGGAAAAAATGAAGAAAGGGTAGACCTAAATTAGTTTGGAGAAGAGAAATACAATATAATTTAGAGTCATTACAATTATTAGAAGATATCGTCCAAAATTATTTAGATTGAAAACAAAGAATCCATATAACCGACCTCAATTAATTTTGATATTATGATTAAGTTGAGCTGAGTTTAAATTATAGCATATCTTTGTTGGCAGGGGAACAATAAGGTATGCTAGTGTGCATGCCCATTTAGGCAGAACTGGAAGTCGGAGGGATGATCTTGAGTCATTGGCATACACGTTGATATTTCTTATGAAAGGAAGGTTACCCTGGCAGGGGTATCAGGTAGCTTTATGTTCTTGTTTCATGCGTTGTAATTAAGGATACATCTTTCAAATGAATATCTAACATTATTTCTTTTTATTATTATCTTCTTGGTTGTTGACATGACAGGGGGATAACAAGAGTTTTCTTGTTTGTAAGAAAAAGATGGCCACCTCTCCGGAGTTGATGTGTTGTTTTTGCCCTGCTCCATTCAAACAATTCCTTGAAGCTGTTATAAATATGAAGTTTGATGAGGAGCCGAATTATTCCAAACTGATATCTTATTTTGATAGCCTAATTGAACCTTGCACACCATTAAGGCCAATTAGAATTGATGGGGCTCTTAAGGTGATTGTGAACTCCCCTCCCCTCCTCCCTTTTTTCTCCAGTTGGATAGGGTGCTCTGACTCTTGCCTTTTATGTTCGTTCATACATCAACAGGTTGGACAAAAGCGTGGAAGATTGCTTATAAACTTGGAAGAGGATGAGCAACCAAGGAAGAAAGTACGATTAGGCAGTCCTGCTACACAGTGGATCTCTGTTTACAATGCGCGTCGACCCATGAAGCAGAGGTAAATTTAATTTCTCATTCAATATAATGTTTGCTATTGTTTCTTTTGCTTTCACTCTCAGTTGCTTATGACTTATCACATCCTATTTGTAATCATTGACATTAATGAATGAGCTGTTTACTGGGTTTAAAAATTCCATATGTAAAGCAGAGAAGAGAGATCAGAATTACTCACAAGCTATCTCATATTTAATGTCAAGGAACTTCATTCATCTTCTCAGCTTGGCCATCATTGTATAACAGCTCATTCATTTTGTGGACTAATCAGTTGCAAATGAGTGGGCACGGGTTGGGTGCAGTGGTAAAGAAGATGAAGCAGTGGGTAGAGTAATGATACTCTGGCAGAATATATATTAGGGGTAGTTTGATATGGAGATGTTTAAGAAGTCAAGATGAATTACCATGGAAAACAATTGAAGGCTAAAGGTGTTTAAGATTTCAGTAATATAGTAGAGACTATGTTGAATTTGAAGGATTGAAGGAAATTCACCCTTTGTTGGGTATAAATGATTTTTTTTTTTTTTTTTAATTAACAAATGATAGAAATTGGTTTAGTTAAGTTGAATTACATAAAATTTAGTTTTTTACAGTGAAATGAACATTTTCATTTATACCAAACATGAAATTCCACATAAAATTTGTGGAATTCATTTATATCAAACAGGGCTTAAGCTTTTCTACCATCCAAAAACTTTAACTACTTTATTTCATTTTTTTGGAGGATATTGAAAATTTTCTGCAATTTGACATGATTTGTTCCAAATATTTAGAGCCTTAATGCTGTACTATCACTAATCAGACACATGAGAGTGAAAATATCAATTATAAGAAGCACCTTGTATCTACTATTTGTTTCTAAGTAAATGGAACTTTTATTGGAGTTGCAGATATCACTATAATGTAGCTGATGCAAGGCTACACCAGCATGTGGACAAGGGTAATGAAGATGGGTTATATATTAGTTGTGTGGCCTCAGCAGTTAATCTCTGGGCCCTAATCATGGATGCTGGAACTGGTTTCACTTCACAGGTTTATGAACTGTCAGCTGTCTTCCTGCACAAGGTTATAGTTTGAAAACATAATTTCTACCTTTCTGCTACCGAATCATGTTTCAATGGAAATATTAATTCTGTTTATTATTTTTTATTTGTCATCAGGATTGGATTATGGAACAATGGGAAAAGAATTATTATATCAGTTCAATAGCTGGTGCAAGCAATGGAAGTTCATTAGTTGTGATGTCCAAAGGTTGGTCACTATGTACTTTAAACAACTATATTGGAGGTGGCTATTGATGTCTGATTTTATTTGAAATTTGGAATACATGCCATAAATAGAAGTACTAAATCTTATAGGTAGTTTGCAAATTACATTTTATTAAAATTTTGTATTTATGCATCTGATTCATCTTGGTCTTTCGACATATTGTTTGGGCTTGTGGATGAATTAATCAAATCTTCTTCTTAGAAATTGAACAGAATTATCAACCACCAAAGAATATTCTGAAATATCTGTAATCATGTAGGAACTCCTTACACCCAGCAGTCTTACAAAGTGAGTGAATCTTTTCCTTTCAAGTGGATAAATAAGAAGTGGAAAGAAGGCTTTCATGTTACATCCATGACAACTGCTGGCAGTCGCTGGGGTGTGGTGATGTCCAGGAATGCTGGATATTCAGATCAGGTGTGAGTTTCTGTTGGAAATATAAATATATAATTTTCTTTCCTTGATAGATGTGTGCCCTATTACTGTTTTTCCCAATGGTATCTGATTTTCCCTCTTTTCTTTTGGATTTACTGGTAAAAGGTTGTGGAGCTTGACTTTTTGTACCCAAGTGAAGGAGTTCATCGACGATGGGAAAGTGGTTACAGAATCACATCTATGGCTTCCACTGCTGATCAGGCGGCCTTCATATTAAGCATACCAAAACGAAAAATGGTGGATGAAACCCAGGAAACTCTGCGTACCTCTGCCTTCCCGAGCACCCATGTAAAGGTAGTGTTATGCTAATCTCCCCTTCTTTACCAACACTTGATAAATTGGTTTCAATTCCTTGAGTTGTATCTTGCAACTTCTGAGAAAAGATTCGAGCCTGGTTTGGCATCTTACAAGCACTTGCATTCAGCAGACTCATTGGTTTTCTTCTGTTCTTTTATTTAGCCTAAAATATAATTGGTTAGCCCTTGATATGTCAATCTTTACAGCAAGTGATAATTAAATTCACATTAATATATGGTTGGACTAGAAATATATATTATATTATATCGTTGTGTGCTTCTCTATTTTTGTCTGCATAGAGGGTAATGATTGTTATTTTTTCAACATTGTTGCAGGAAAAGTGGTCGAAAAATCTCTACATTGCATCGATCTGTTATGGGCGAACTGTTTGCTAATTTCTGGCAAAAATGTGGGTAGGGTACCCCCTCCAGAAATTTTTAATAGTTTTAAATTTTGAAAGCTGAGAGGGTATTTTTGGACCTAACATGCAATTGATGGGCTGGCTTTCTACTGCAAAATGAATTTATGCTTCTCATATAGAATCTCGTATATTTTATTGTACAATGGGAAAGTTAAAAGAGAGAGAAAGAGAGAGAATCTGAGAGCTTGTCCCCTGAGCCAAAATATGAGCTGGTGGGCAATAGCTTATCAAAACATTTTATATATAATAGTACCTGGCTATTACGGCCAAGTTGTGCTTCATTGCTGTCTTTTGTGCTATTTTTGAATCTTTTATTGTATTTGTTGCCCTGAATATCAAAATGAAGTCATCCAAGAGGGTGTTTGGATGCTTAATTACAAAATCTAATTTTCGTTTAAAAATAAAAATCAATTGTCGATTTGTCTTTTTCAAATCGGTAAAATCTGACAGCAGGTAAAAGTTATTATTGCTGATTAGAGCTTTTGCCGAGTGTTTTTATTTCAAATCGACAATTGTCAATCGTTTATATTTAGAAATTTGAATTGGGGATGTTTGGATAAGCTATTGAAAATTGTTAATTTGAAATAAAAATATTTTTTCTAGTCAGTAAAAACTCTAATCGGTAATAACAGTTTCTACCTACTATCAAATTTTGTCGATTGTCGATTTGAATAAGAAGAATTGACAATTAGTTTTCATTCAAATACTCAATAATTTTTTAATTGTTGACATGTGCATTTTTTAACGGCAATTGAATTTTATAATTGAACATTTAAACACCTCCTAACTCGAAGTCTAATCCTCAACTCTCTCTCCAAATATTTGATCTTAAGATAATTGTCTTCAAGACAATTCCAATCGGTGAATAGTTTCATAAGATTTTTTTTTTTTTTTTTAATTTGATTTTTATAAACGTTTCATAACATGTAAATAAATAAATAGGTCACTCGAAAGAAATCATAAACAAAGACCGAGAATAAAAGTCATCATCCGCATTGTTTATCTTGTTTCCTTTGTTCAGCTTTTGTCTTTACTGCCATCAATGTCAGAAGGAAGCTCCCCTCCAATTCAAGTTTTTGTTGTTGGGTAACAAAACTTCCTCTAGTGCTGTAAAGCATCCTGTTTTCGACTCATGGAACATCAGTGCTTATGATTGCTGAGTGGAACCGAGTCATTTGCAAATCAAAACAATAGTTAACTAGTCTTCAATTCTCCGATCTCATTCCCTCACTTGCCCTTATATCTATAGTGACATCTATTGTTTTATGTCCACTGTTTCACTTGCAAACACTCACATCACTTGACATTTTTTCCAATGGCATACATGGTGAAATCCCAGGTGTTGGGCTTGCCAATTTAACTAATCTTGTCCAACTGATTATGGCTGATAATAGTTTCAACGGTTCCATTCCTTCCAATTGTTTTTGTAGGAGATCTTCAGAATTTGAAGGAACTTCACTCGAATATTAACTTATTTCATGGATAGATTCCTTCACACATTTGTTTTTATTATACTTATCAACCAACAAACTCTCTGGTGAGCTTCCTTTGATTTTTTCCTGATGCTACAGGAGTACTTGTATTAAGCCAAAATGAACTTTCTGGTTCTTTGCCTCAAGATCTTGCATACCTTGATCAGCTCCAACATCTTCATCTTCATGACTATATAACTTCACATGTGAAATCCCAGACTTCCTCTCACAATTCTACTCTCTCCAAGTTCTAATTCTTAGGAATAATTCTTTCAATGGGTCCATCACTAATATTGATTTTTTTTTCTTCTCGGTTATCTTCGAATAGTTGATCTCTCCAGCAACAGTCTCAATGGAAATATCCCCACTAGCTTAGCTAATCTTGACAAGATGATTTATAATAGCAATCCCTCAGAAGTCTACAATGTTGTTGATCTCCTTGAACATTCATTGGACTTGGAAGTCCTTTGGAAGAACGAATAAGCTAAATCAACCTTTGCAAAGCCGTAACCTGTTTCTGTATACATTTTTATACCTATATAAAAACCAATTATCTGGTGAAATTCCAGATAGTTTAGGTGGTCTGAAAAGTTTGAAGTCATTGAACTTATCCAATAACAAAATCTCTGGGAGGATACCTATGAGCTTTGGCAATTTGCAGAAGTAGAATTCAGAAATCTTAGATATTTCTCGCAACAATCTGTGGGGTGAAATTCCTCAAAATTTGGGAAAGCTATAAGAATTATCTTACTTGGATGTAAGCAACAAGAAGTTTCATGGTCACATTCCAAATGGTCCTCAAACGGAAAGGATGAAGTATCCCAGTTCTTATGGTAACAAAAGTAGATTGTGTGGAATGCAAATTGAAGTGCCGTGTGATGATGACCACAAGCCACCTCCCAAACTAGAGCCAACAGAGCAAAAGGTAAAGAAAAACAAGAACTGGGAAACATGATTTTCATGGAAAATGGCAGTGATTGGATATCCATCTGGGTTTTTCTCAACAATTTTGGTTATGTATTGCACCTCAACGAGGTCGAAGAAGAAGACGCCATGTCAGATACAACCATTGATGCATGTATTAATGATGTCAAGTCAAGTCAAGTCTTTCTGTTCATAAAGAATTCAAGTTAGGTATATATAATGCATGAAGAACAGTACTGGCCAGAATTGTTTGATGGTGGATAGTGGGGTAAGCCGTAAGCATGAAGTTAATAATGCTTTGATACGAGCAGGTCATTGTAGACTTTTAGTCCACTAGTTTTCATATCTCGAGTATTTTTATTTTTAATATTATTTTTTAATTGTTTTTATCAGAATTTTTGCTCATTATTAATCATTTATTCATCAACTTGGCCCTAATCCGTTGAGTTTCTATGTGCTTGTTCTTGCCGATTGTAAAATCCCACATCGGCAAAAGAAAAAATAAAATGCAATATATAATTTAAAGCAAATCCAGTTTCATACTATTTTTTTTTGTCGATTAATCATCTAATGCCATCTACATAAGTGAATGTTCATACATTTTGTTCTTCTCACGAAGAAGTTCCAAGATCTAAAGCTGTAAATCATATTGATACATCATCAATGAGTCACATCACGAGAACTTATACATTTCATTAGATATCGACGACGTGGCTCCAAAATAACAGGTGACAATTACATATATAATCATCAATTGTACATGTGATTATTACATATAGACCACATCACCACTAAACATATATATGACTTTAGATATCCATGTGGCACTATTATATGTCGCTGTAACTTGTGATATTAAATTGACATGTCAGCATGATGACATGTTAGTATATTATCATACCAGTGGCTTAGATTTTCATGTAGCAACATGTCATCGTAAGAGGTCCATATAGCCCAAAAGAACCTATAAACACCAACACGTCAATTCATTCCTTTACACATCAACACAAAATCGCACGCCTCGGCTGGTAATTTTGCCTATCAAATTCGGGCTTAGTAAGCTGTATTGGTGAAACTCGGGTTCGAAATCTTTGGTTTTGAGAAACAAAGATTTTCTAAAAATCAATTGCTTGCTAAATCGAAGCTACTATCTTCAACTTGCTGATCGGAGACAGCCAAACAGTGAAAAGCTTTGGTTACCCTAAAAACAATATATAAATATATATATATATCAGATTTAACCCGTCGTTTAAACTGTTTAACGACTTGTCGTACTCTATGATCCAGTTACAGATAGAAAGAGGACTCATGGGCCGATTATGGGCTTCGACAATAAACATTTGGATATTTTACTGAAGAATGGGCTTCTTACTCATGTGGATAAACTCGTAGCCCACAGTCAACTGAAGCCCATTTACTAGACCCAATTTAATTTGCAAAAAAGTTTTAAGGGAGATTTTGGTAATATCATAGGCCAAAATGAGCACCAAAACCCTAGCAGCTCAAAAAGTCTAAAACCCTCAAATCCCGTAAAATAAAAACGATCTCGCTTCTCTTCTTTTGCAGAACCACTCACTGTCTTTTTTCTTTTTAACTCACTACAAATCACGGAACTATGAGGCCACCCAGAGGTGGCGGTTTTCGAGGGGGTAGAGATGGGGGCCGCGGTTTTGGTGGCGGCCGAGGTGGCCGTGGTCGCGGAGGCGGCTTTCGTGGTGGCGGTGGTGGGTTCCGCGACGAGGGACCTCCTTCTGAAGTCGTAGGTTCGTTTTCGGGATGTTCTTATTTTCTTTTCTTCTTCCTTTTTTTTTTCCTGATTTGTTCAAGTAATGGTAGTTTGGTTGCTGAGAAAGCAAAACGCGAGAAAGATTAAAATTTGAGCTAAAAGCAGGCTCTGCATAACTAATAATATAGGTGCCTGGTTTTTGTTTATAGAGCTCACCAATACAACTTTGCCCTGATAACAAGCTAGAAAAAAACTATGTAAATGGTAACTCCTAGGTTCGCTGGTTCTTATGGGTCTTCCTTCTTGAGTGGATTAGGGATTGCCTGCATAAAAGAATAAAAAAAGCTATATGTGTGAGATTTATCTACTCTCTATGTTGATGATTTTGTGTTCTGTGAATTTTTGCAGAGGTTTCCACATTTCTTCACGCCTGTGAGGGGGATGCAGTGACAAAGCTTACCAATGAGAAAATACCGTACTTCAATGCTCCAATTTTTCTACAGAACAAGACTCAGATAGGGAAAGTTGACGAAATATTTGGTCCCATCAATGAATCGGTGAGCATTTTACCTGTCTCTGTTTTTAAGCTCTCGCAACACTTGTATTGTTTGCGTATTTTTGTTTATCTATTTTGGGTCGTCTATGATTGCAGTATTTTTCTATCAAAATGATGGAAGGCATTGTGGCAACTTCATATTCGCCTGGGGACAAATTCTTCATTGATCCAAATAAGCTTTTACCTCTTGCAAGATTTCTTCCTCAACCAAAGTATGTTTCATGTCCCTTGTTTTATTGGCCTGAGTGCAGAAGTGCTGTGATCACATGATATATTTGATTGGTTATGAAATCTATGTAATGTATGCAAGTGAGGTGAAGTGGAGAGATGAATTATTGGCTCATTTTAGGATTATAAAGTGACTTCAGAATAATCACAAAACAGTGACTTTGTTATCTATCAAAGTCTGCAAAGGACATTGGGCCAGTTGTTGCATGCTTCTTGTTCTACTTGATCCATTTTGTAATAGGTTGCAGTCCTATTGCATCAACAAATCTTTCTGTTTTTAGTTGTGTTGCAATTCTATACATTTATAATATTTGGTTGTGTTTCAACATGATTTATTTATGTGAGTTCGTGGGGGACATTAGGTATGTAGGACTTACGGGTCGGTGAGAGACGACGGTTCATTCTATAATCGAAAAGTGGTCTTCTTTTTTCTTTTTCTTTTTTTCTCTTTGGGATGGACTTCTCTCGGAGCTTTTATTCACGTTTCTTTTATTTCTAGTCTCATTTCGAAAGTATTATAGATGTTGAGAAGTGGACTGGCAGTGGTTAAATACTCTACTATTGATTGCTGTGATGGCTCAATGAGGTTTGTGGTTCAGTTGGCAACTCTTTTTTGTCCTATTTTTGGTATACAATGTCAAAATTGTGTACTGCCCTACATTCTGCATCCACTACGCATAGCAACCAGTTGATCATATTAGTCCTGTGAAAATTTTGAACTTTCTGATACAGTCAGAGCACTCAGATGAATTAATATCTGGAGTTATTGTTTGGATTTTTTGGAACTTTAACCTATTGTTTAAATAAAATTATAATGATTTTATGGTATTGTCGCAGGGGACAAGCACAAGCTGCAAGAGGTGGTCGTGGTGGAGGCAGAGGTGGTGGTAGAGGTGGCTTTCGTGGAGGGGGTGGCTTTCGTGGAAGGGGTGGTCCAAGAGGTGGTAGAGGTGGACCTCCTAGAGGTGGTCGTGGTGGTGGCTTTAGGGGCAGAGGAAGGTCATAGAAGTACTTCATGTATTATTGATGTTTCAATCCTTGAGGGTTTTCATTTTAAGTTGCAATGGACAAACAAGAATCAACATTCGGATGCTAATTTGAATATCAACTTTTGTTGTTAATGCAGTAATTTTTGTGGCATGCATTATTAATTTTTTTAGACCTCAAGTGTTGAATGATCAACTATTCCACACTTCCATGACTAGATTGCCGTCACAAGTACTACGGTACTTGGGACTTTGAGAAAATTACATTGTCATTGAAACTTTCTGCTGTGCTTCTATGTAGAATCCACACCATTCGGTTACACTTCCCTCACCATTTTTGGTGTCTCATCTTGAAATGAGCTTTCCAGTGATAGCAAATTAAAAATTAAGCCATTGCACAAAGTACTGTTTACTTTTGCCATCTCAGTTTTTATTGCGAAAAAGCGTGGACTTATTTTCCAAATTTGATATCATGGAATGAAGGTCCAGGAAGTTAAAAGCAAACAAGGTCGCATTGGCATGCCAAATAAACTTTGAAAACTTGGTAAACTCAACCTTTATAGTTATTAATTGATTGTTCCTCCTCCCTCAGCCAAAGTCTCTATCCTCTATTCTGTGTACAAATGAACTCTTTCACAGAGGACTCCTACTGTGACGGTGAGTTAAAAAGGAACAACATTTTAATTTTTAGCTGAAAATAAAAGAGAAACATAATGAATAGAGCACCGGAATGCTTCTAACCAGAGAATTTGAGGCATTCCTCTATATTCTTTGAACGATAATCGTCGCCAAAGGGGTAAGAGCTCAGTTGGAAATAAAGGAAATACATTAACCTTGGTAAAAGTTCTCCAGTAGGCGAGCACGAGGAATACCAAATTACTGGCAATAATAAAGAGCCTCACTGAAGTCTCCATCTTTATTCAAAGTAGCTGTTGTCTTAGGCTTCCCAACCTCTAAGAACAGTAGCTCGTGCGACTCGATTAACTCCTAAAGTGAAGGCTCCCATACGGAGATCACAATTGTGGGTCCTGCACATCTCCTTGACATCTTTGAAACCTCTGGTCATATAAGTCTTGAGCTCATTATTCACTTTCTCCTCATCCCACAAGAATCCTTGAATGTTCTGCAATTCAAAGAGAGTGAAATATGGGCACAATTTACCCGAGTAATGGCAGGCAAAAAGGTTCAGATAGTTATAGTTAATATAGGAAAGGTGTGTGTGATACCTGCACCCACTCAAAGTAACTAACAGTAACTCCTCCTGAGTTCGTATATATATCTGGAAGAATAACAACTCCTTTTTTTGACAAAATCTGCAATAAAGGGGATAATAGTTCGTGATATTGAAGGATTTGGTGTATGACTACAATTTGAAACCTAAAGCAATAAGCACCAACCTCATCAGCCTCCGGATCAGTGGGATGGTTTGCAGCTTCAAGAATGAATTTGGCTTTTATTTCATTTGCATTCTCCCTTCAACCAGGCCAAAGAAAATGCAAATGTAAATTCTCAGTCCAAATTGTTCAACTGGTGCATGCTCTCATAATACATTTTCAGCTAAATCCTGTTTCTCTGGTTGTCCTAATATTATATTCCTTTCAGTGGGAAAAAAAAAGGTCTCTTGACAATCAAATTCATGATAACAAAAAGCTTCTGTCATAAGATGTAAACCTGTTGATGACACCTCCAAGGGCTGCTGGAATGAGAATATCACAGTCCTCAACTAATATTGAGTTGGGATCAATGGGATCCGCACCAAGAAATCCTTTCACCCCCTTGTGTTCCTTGACATGTTTGAGTAGGCTTGAAATATCAATTCCATTTTTGTTCTTTATCGCTCCAGTGATATCACTTACAGCAACAATATTTCCACCTTGTTCATTAATCAGTTGAGCAGCCCAGGATCCCACATTGCCGAAACCCTGAAATGGAACACATCTATCATCTTAAGGGAACCTTTTTCCCCTTTAAAGGGCCAGCAACCAAATGTATATTTGTGCATCGTTCTACAATGAATGATCAACCAAACTGATATAACTGAACCTGAATGACAAATCGTTGCCCAGATATGGACTTCCCATGCTCATTAAGCAATGCTTCTGTTGCAAAGAGGACTCCTCTTCCAGTGGCAGCATCTCTGCCTAGAGATCCACCAAGATCCTAATTTAATAATATATATACATATATAAAAGGGCTGTCAGAGTTACATTGGCAATACATTGAATCATATAAGGAAAAACAACTAGGTAAATCATTTTTATAATGCATAATAAGTGACAACATCTATAAGCAGTAAAACTCCAAAGATTTCAGGAGATCAAGATAGCATAGTAATGCAGAGTTGGGTCTCCCATATATATACTAACAATAGGTTTGCCAGTCACAACTGCTGGTGAGTAGCCATGGAATTTCGAGTACTCGTCTAGTATCCACGCCATAGTCTGTTTAATCACACGGTAAACATGCATTAGCACCAGAACCAGGGTCCAGCACAATTGAGCATTCTTTTAAAGTGAATTAAAGACATGACTTTCAGTTTCATCTTTTTCTTGCTAGTAATTAAGCAATAAACTATATGCATTAAGAAATTTTCTCTATGCTCTACCTGAGGACCAGTTCCCATATCCGGAGCTGGGACATCTGTGTGAATACCTATCAAATCATGAATTTTCTGAGTAAAAACTCTGGTCAGTCGCTCTAACTCAGATATGCTTAAATCCCCTGGACTACATCCAATCCCACCTTTAGCCCCACCATATGGGATATTTGCCACTGCTGTCTTCCATGTCATGAGTTGTGCTAATGCATTCACCTCATCTGGATCAACCTATAATCACCCGTTATACATGTCAGAATTCAGAACTGAAACTCAAATAAAATTTTATTTTTAAGTACCAAGACATTTTCTCTGTTTTTGGCCAGAAGCTTGATCTAACTTGTTAAATCCATAAAAGGGTTTCTAAATTCAGCTACCTCTGGGTGATATCTTATGCCTCCTTTCATGGGGCCTCTAGCATTGTCATGTTGGACTCTAAACCCAACAAAAGAGGCCAAAGTACCATCATCTTTGGGTATTGTACATTCAACCTGCAAATTTTTTTGTTCAAAAATGAATTAGAACAGAAGAGCGAACCAAATTTATAGCCTATAATCACTAAAGCTACTTGTATGATTACCTTGATTTCTCTGAATGGAATAAGCAAACTCTTCTCAAGCTTAGAGTCCAACCCTAGCAGCCTAGCTGCTAGCTTAAAGTTTCTGTTGGTTGCCACTAATGCATTCATTTTTTGCTCCTAAAGCTGTATGAAGAACAATAATTAAGCACAATTAAGGCCTCTTATTTGTAAATTATTAAAGATAGAAAAAATAGACCAATTGAAATTACACTTCCCAAGATCAGAAGGATTGGAGTTATACACAATATGAAAATACACTAGCTTATTAGTTCAATAATGGAGTGTTTTGAGTGTTTTCCTTGTATAATAGTGAAGTAAAATCTTACACTCGTTTCCTTAAAAAATCTCTAATATATATATATAAACAACTTGATAAGAAGCCTTATCACTCCACATGGACGTTGAAAAATCATTTGCTATTAAAAACTGCATTATAAAACAATCTGTGAAACAGTAACCTAACATGTTTTCCGCTTATAGAAGGATCCAAGAAAGACAAGGAGGCATTGTTTAATGTTTACTTTAAATATTAGGACGGAAAGACATGGAAAATCAATTGTTTTCACAAGATAACTATCAAATGGATCTTGACAAAAACTTAATAAATGTAGCTTATAGGGCATTTAGTTATTAATCAGTCTGTCAGGACTATTATATCTACGGATAAAGGGTGGACCAGTAAACACTTGCCCTATTTGAATGGCCTTAAAATATTTAGTATTTCTCCATGTGGGCATAATTAATTAGTAACGTTTCAAAATTTCAGTATATGATAATACGAACATAATCATACAGTGAAGCAAAAAAATTTGGTGACTCTGATTAAAAAAAAAAAAATACATTTATGCCACAGTGGAAGAGCAATTGGACCAGATTCGTTTCTGGGCTTGGGGATATAACCTAGACTGTGCTGAGATGAATTTTGGAGTTCATATGGGCCGAGTTTGCTAATTTCTAAACCAGTACAGAATTTTTTAAAAGAAACAATTAGGCATGATTTGGTATGAACTTTAACCTAATAAATAAATTCTAAAGGGAGGCAGAGATACATTATGGTTATGGTTATTAATTTCAATTGTAGATTCAATGTTCCCATTCTTTTTTCCAATAAGAAAAAAAAAAATTGTCTATAAACTATCTTCTGTTATGTATAAATAGAAAATTACTGACTTTGAGCTTTTGCTTGTTTGGATTAGTAATTGAATTCAACACGCAATGTTTCAACTTTAAATCCTATTAGACACTATTTAAATTGTCTCATTTTATTATTTTAAGTGATAAATATAGTGAATTATAATTTCAAAATTCACTCTAAATTATAATAGAAATATTAAAATTTTTAATTACTGTTAGTTTGTCATAGTTGCCTAACAAAACATGTCCTCAATTGCAAAGTTATTTCAATGGATGAGGAGGAGAAAACGGTGAGGATGAATCAATCGTCTTATTTTTTATCTTATTTATATTATTTATTTTTAAAATATTTTAAAATTTAATATTTTTTTAAATAATATGATATATAAAAAAGACATTTAACTGTACGAAATATCCGAACAGGATGACAAGAGGCTAAAAATGTCAAAAATATCATGCTTTGGGAAAGGCCCTTGTCTTTAATTGCACCGATCAAGGCAAAGAAAAAGGCCAAAAAAAGGGGGAAAAACGAAAATAAAGTGAAAGGGAAAGAAGCCAGAAATATCTTAGGACTATTCTCAGTACCATCCCACCAACCTACGTAAGCAAATCAAAATATCTTAACCCAAATTTTGCCCGGAACTCCACTCCTTCCGGCTGCCAGACTACCCCCATAATCATCCAAAAAGCACCAAAATACCAAATGCCAAACTAAAAAGTACCCTCATATGTTTAAACAAAAACAAAATCACAAGATATATATAGCTCAAAAGAGAAAAATTAGAAATTCTTACCACAAGGGTATTGAAGAAAAGCTTCAATTCCACTCCAAAACAGCGACTATGATCCAAATCAAGCACCGAAACTACAAATAAATAGGGCAAGGAAAGAAAAAGGAACGAGAATCAAATTCCCCTTTTAAATTCTTACCTATATATATATAAAGAAAAGAGCAGAGTGGGATAAGTTGTTGGACCAATTGGTGTCTCCAACATGATGATGGTTTTGAGAGGAAGAGAACATGATGCCGTTCTCCTCCTCTCCGTTGTACCAGAAGGGCATCAAACTCAGCCTCTATTAGTTTTGTCACGCTTGTTCTGCTATTAAGAGAATTGTTCTTTATTAGCTAAAAGAGAGAGAGAATAGTATCATACATGGAATACAAAGTCCTCGACTTTGGCTAATGTTTCTGCATGAACGTGAATCCTACGCTAAACCCATGTTTCCTTTACCCATCAATTGTTAAAATTTTTTTCTATCCCCCAACTTGGGTTTTATAGACACTCATATATGGTTTTGGTCTTCATTTGCTTTTGCTAATTGCTAATTGCTAATTGCTACCATTGTACTATGGGATGCACATGTGCAATAGATAGAGATAGAGATAATGGTTACCTCAGTTGGTAATTTTCCATCAACACCTAACTAATGGCCTGAAGTTAAATGCAGTAATGATCAAGTCTAACACACTTAATAATCTATTTTTTTTAGTTAAAGAAAAAAAAATGAAAATGAGTAATGAGATATAATATTTATAATTTGGCTATTTTTCATAATTGTCCGCTGAAAAGATTAACTTGATTTTTATCACAATAAAGAAATGATCAAAGTCTTATTCTTCTATAACTTTGATAAAATAATAAAAGGATATTAAGTAATTGACTTCGCACTCTAAGAAACCCATTTAGGAAAAATATATTAGAGCAAAGAGACTCCCTACACCTATGGAAAAGGGTTTCTGAATCCTCATTTTTAATTAAGGCTTAATTGCATGAATGGAATTGGATTCTGCATTTTTATTGCTTTCACTGCAATTTTGAAGTAAAAACCAATGGATTATAAAATCTTTTTTTATAACATTGAAGAAGGATTTGCACTCTGTAAGAGAGTTGTTGAAAAATTATCCCTTCAATTCAATTAAAATTTAATTGAAAACTTATATCACTTTGTGTTATAACTTTAGGATTTTAATACTAATAATTAATACATAGAAATATCTATAAAGTTTCTTTGGATATTAATTATAAATTAATGAGAAAGAAGCACTTAATTAGTGGATAACAAAGGTGCTTCAAATATTTAATTATAGGAATCTTACAAATGCGATTCTTTACAATATGAAAAAAGAAAACTTTGCCCCTTTGTGTTTTTCCTGTTGAAGAATACTCAAGGCTATGATTTCTCTTTGTATGATGACCTCATACTTTGTCACACGTATTTTCTTTATATGAACTTAATTTTCTGAGATCATTACCACTATACTATTATTATTAGAAATATAGTGTGAGTCACATGTAAAAAAGCTTAATACAAACTTGAGCATATTCAAATCTAAATGATCAAATTTGATGATCTAAGCTACATGTGAAGGCTAAAAACAAATTCCTACAATAAATAATTTTTCAAGAATCAAAGAAATTTTCAATCTAATAAATAAAATTGGGTTGGTTTTGGTTTTTGTTTTCAAATCTTCAATTCGATCAAATGTCAGTTTGAAACTCATAGCTAACTTATAGTCTATTAATTGCTTTACATAAACCCAAATCATTATATTTAACATATTGACTAAACATTTATTGACATGCATGGTAAGTAAACTCATAGCTAACTTATAGTCTTTTAATTGCTTTACATAAACCCAAATCATTATATTTAACAGATTAACTAAATATTTATTGACATGCATCGTAAGTAGTTCTTATCGTGTATATCGTTATCATTTATATTATTTTATATCTTATCTCTTATTTTATATTTTTTTTATTCATTATATTATTTTTTTAAAATATTTTAATTGTTAATATTTTTTTATAAATTATATAGTATATAAAAAAAAATATAAGATTGAAAATAAAATATAAAATGAGACAAATGATCCGAATTAATAAAATTATGACCTCTAAAAACTATATATAGATCTTTATTGAAAGAAGATAAAATCAAATTAAATAGACTAAATTAAATTCAATTTAATTTAATTTTTAATTACCTCAATTCTTTTTCACCCTTTATTGCAAAATATCCGTTTACACCACAATATCCACTTAAAGCTCAATTGATTTAAAAAAAAATTCCAAAACTTAAAAAAGTTTCCCTCAATATTTTAATTTTATATTGGTCATTATAATTAGCACAGTGCTGATGCTCATCACCTAAAAATAATACAGCTTTAATTAAGTTAATTTTTAAAAATATAAAAGAGAGTGAGAATTGATTTAATGATTTTAGACTTTTTAGTTCCCATCAATTAGGGTCATCAACAAAATTTATTCCCTAGAGCTCTATTGCTTTATTCTTGATAAGGCATTTAGGACCTATCATACACAAACCAAATTGATGAATGGAATAAAGTGGAAAATTGCTGCAAAAAAAAAAAAATCTTTTTTCCTTCTATTTGATATTTTTATATGATTATTAATATTTGAAAACAGTGAGCAAAATACAAAAACAGCATAGTGAAATTTCCTGTAAAATCTTTAAGGCCACATTATATAGGAATTGCATTATTAGTAGCAATAAGGAGTGTCCAATATATTGCATGTAAGAGACTCTTATTGGAAATCCATCTCAGAATCTATTACCTCTACCTCTATAAAAATAGATTCCCTTCTTATTTGGAGAAGCACCAAACAAGATTCCATTTCACTAAAAGGAGCTACCACTAGCAATTTTGGCTTTTGAAAAAGTTAAATTTAAAGGGTTTATATATATATATATATATATATATATTGAAGTTTCTAAATTTGTCATGTCTTATTTATGTTTTATGATTTTTTTTTTTAACACTGAGAGGTAAAAATTGGTTTTTAATCAATTACTCAAAAAAAATATACACTTACTATTATATTATATTTCGATGTACCATTAAACTTATAAATATTGATTGTTCTGTATTGAATTATTTTTTTATTTTTTTTCACATCAATAAATTTTTATTATTATACTCCCTTCATTTAAAGTAATTCACATAAATTAATAAAATTTTAATTTTAAAATTAAAAGATTAATTTACTCTTAATTAATAGTAATACCATCAGCAATAGTGGTGCTATTGGAAAAGTAATACTCCTATTATTATTGAATTAAAGTGTGTAATATAATTAAAATAGGGGTATACTTGAAAAAAAAATAATACATATAATTTTGATGTCTTAAAACGTTAAATAAAATAAAATAAAAATTGGATTGATTTCTAAAACGTCAATTATTAAAAAAAAAAAAAAAAAAATCTGGACCATTGTTATAGAAATCAAGACCCAAGTTAAGAGGATATGGACTGGTTTCTTTAACTGCAAATTTAATAGAAAGAACACAGTAATATAAGCCCAATAGCCTTGTAGTCTCCCTAAGCCTTTAAGAATAATTGGATTTGGACTCTAAACTATGAATAATATATATAGATCAAACAATTTAATTTTCCAACAAACTCAAAAAGCTCAAAAATCAGATAAATATAATTATTTTAATGAAAAAATAAAACCATATATGATTTTTTTATATTATTTTTACTTTTTTCTTTTATTTTTATATTTTTATATTTCAAAAATATAATTTTTAGTATATATTTAATATATATAGTATTTTAAAAAAATATTTTTAGATATATAATATTTTTAAAAAAATATTTTTCATCAATAAAAATAAAGTTTTTACTTATTTTTTGGATATTTTTTATAAAGATTTGACTTCAAAATTTCTAGAACAGGTATTCGTTCTATTTAATTGGCAGCAACTGTTTCAGAATTGTCTTTAACAGAAAGAAAGTGGCCAACATGGTCCGAATAATTAAATAAATTTTTATTAAAGTAAGAGCTTCCATTTGAAAGAGGAGCTGCCTTCCATTGTTTTTTAGAAACTTGTATTACCAAAAACGAGTTTACTGTCCCATTTATTAATTATTATCTCTAAATAAGCTAAGGCTCTCAGGTTTTTTTTTTTTTTTTCGGTCTTTGTTTCTTTGCCATCTCAAAATCTAGAATTGTTAAAACAACAACCCAAAACCCCATCTTCTCTTCTTGATTGATTGATTAATTGCTGTGTGATAAACACCAAGAATTTCTTATCGGGAAAAAAAAGTGTCATTTGAGATTCATCTTGGTGTTTTTCTCTGCAGTTTTGGCTGGTTATTTCGCATGGAGGACTGTACGGTCATCGTCGCCGGAGATTGAAACCTTAGTTTCTGATGATTCAACAGTTGAAAAGAAACCATTCAAGGATAATAAAGAATTCAATGCCAATAAGGTATTTTCATAGCATGTTGTTTCTTTCTTCACTTTAAAGATTTCTTTCTTTTTCTTTATCCTTTTGTTGTGTATCTTGGTTTCTCTTGATTCTAAACTTTGAATATTCATTGATCTAGATGATTCAAAATGGATTCTGGGTATTCTTCGATATGGCCAGTGGAAAGTACCTTTGGAGGAATTTCAAGGAGATGAGGAAAGATCAGAGGAGCTGCTAGGATTTGATCTTGTATTTCTTTTTTCTTTTTTCCTTGTTCTTCATTTTGAAGAAAGGGAGAAATTGGATAGGGCAGTTGCATGTAATTTCCAGTACAGATATCATTATATGCTGCTACTGCAAATGTAATTATTGTATTGAGAATCCTTTTTGTAGGTTATTAATCAAATTAACTCGGTGATGTGTGGTGTGTGGATAAGTTGATTTATTAAAATATAAAAAATTTTAAATTAATGTTAAATAAATTCGATTAAAATGGAAAACTCTGAATTAAGGTTAAACAGACAGAATTCTAGTTCATTTTAGAAACTAAAAGTTGGAAAAATCTTGAGAAAACTAAACAAAAACCATGCTTTTTATGCATTAATTTTTTGAGTAACTCCTTTTTTTGTTGTTTCTCTTGCCTGTTTCATTAATTTATATTTTGTTTGTTACAGTCGTAATTAGAATATAAACAGATATAAGTTACAGATTTTCATTTATTGTAATATTGTGAAAAATCTACACCACGATCATTAGCTGCAAAACCAATCTTCTTTCAAGAAAATAATTCGAATGTGGATTAACCACTACGGTATGGTGCTCAGAGAATTGGAAGGATAAATGTTTTGTTACAATGTGAAAATCTACACCATGATCATTAGCCACCAAGTTATCATAAAACCTGCAATAAAACTAAAAAGAGCAACTAAAAAAAACTTTGGTACTGAAATTTAATGTTTTGTACTCAACATTGGCTAGCGTCATGGTTTGTATGAGAGAGTGCTCTTCTCCAACGAGTTTTGCAATGCCAAAGTCACTTACATGACCATATCTTCGTCCAGTAGGATATTATTTGGCTTTAAATCATAGTGGACCACAGGTGTTTTAGAAACATAATGAAGGTATTCTAATGCCAATGCAACATCAATCATTATGTTCAACCTCTGCAAGATGTTAAGGAAACAGTTATGAGAACACAGCCATTTCTTAAGGTTCCAATTAGGCACGGACTCAAGAACCAAGGCTTTAAAATCAATGTTACAACAAGCAATGATGATTTTGACAAGATTTCGATGGCGAATTCTTCGCGGTACTTCACGTTCAACATCAAAACTCTTGAATCCTGCTTCTAGTTGCAGATTGAAAACCTTTACTGCAATATTCATCCCATCGTGAAAAATAACTTTTCCAAGCAAGTTGATCTCATGAAATTTATCTGTTGCCTGCTTAAGTTCTTCAAAGGAATTCTTGTCCATGTTGCTAGTAACAATTGTTCCTGATTTGATATTTTGAGAGGGATGGGCACTTCAAGTTAGGACAACATATCATATGCTATCAAACAGTAGAGAAGTCTCAAACCAGCGTGCTTCATCAAGCTCAAATATCCATTTTTTATGGCTATGTCCTACCTCCTTTATATATATATATATATATATATATATGTATATTTGGTTTACAAAGAAGGGAGGGACTTGAACTTTGGTCTATGTGCAAGTTAACTGTGCATGCACCTCTAAGCCTATGGGTACCTGTAGTTTACTGAGAAAAGGCTGTGATAGTAGTAATGATCTAATTCAAAGGTTGAATCATTTTGAATATTTCTTAAACGAACCAGTAAAATTAGTTCAATCTATTTTTAAAGATCAGATATAAGTTCTGTACGCTGTCAGTCAGTGGGATCCTATGAGGCTGCTTTTGCGAACAGTAACATGCTGCAGGAAGATAAACATGGCTGGTCATCCAAGCAGTTTTCTAATTTCAAATTATGGTGCCCAACTCTATGTTCTAGTAAAGATAGAAGTTGAAAGTTACGAAACAACGATAATGATCTTTTGGTGAAAGTAGGAACATGTTAACTAATACTCTCAAGTTCCAAAAATTAGTAGGTCGGCCAGCTGCTCTAACATTATATATGTGAGCAAATTATTGGCAAAAAAAAAAAAGTCAACTGGAATTGAATTTTATTTGTAAGGAGAATAATGAGTTTGATGAAATCCCTCTTCAACATTGAATAAATACTAACCTGTTTACATATATGAATCTGACAATAAAGTTTGTGATAACTAGAAGAATAACATGTGTTTAACCCATATTAAGTATAGCAAGTGTTAAGCTTAATATGCAGTTTTTCGTGACGCATTTTTGTCTCATTTATCACTAATTTAGATGTTTGTTTGATTTAGGGGAAGTAGCAAAACTCTTTGCAGATGCCGCTTTGATATGCATTGCTAGTCTTATATCACCATACAGAAAAGACCATGATGCTTGCCGCTCAATGTTGCCAGATTCAAATTTCATTTACGCAAGGTTTCTCCACAATGGCTCTTGTTGTGACTAAGAGAATTTTTCTTGAAGATAGAATGTCAGTTGGCTTGTATCTGTACAGGTTTTTATGAACATGCCTCTATCATTGTGCGAGTCAGGAGATGCTAAAGGCCTTTACAAGCTTGCACGTGCTGGAAAGATTAAAGGTTTGTTCTTGAAACATATTTTGGATGCTGCTTTGATATATTTGACATGGGTTTCCTGCATTTCTATTCACCCTTCCCCTAAATAACCTACTTCCACGCAATGAAGGATGCACATAGGACTACCATGCAAGTTGTGTAATAACAACTGCATTGATTACTGAACAATTCAACAAAAGAAAAGATTAGAAAAACAGAGAATAAAGTCAAAATGGAGAGTCATTGCAGAGAGGCTGTGGCATGTTTTCTTCTAAAATCAACAGAGACCCTTTTTTCCCTTTCAAGTTTTTAATGTTCTGCATTAGGAGCAGAAGAGATTTGTCAATAGAGGATGTGCTGTCTTTTAATTCGAGATCTTCTGACATACTTTAAATGCTCCCTGCCCTAGACACCCCAACAGACCTTTAGCATTTCTATGCATAATTTCTTCTAATTAAGAACAAGTTTGCCTGGAGCTGGACTGCTTTGATAGCGGGAAAGGGAGCATTAAATGTCCTTGTCCAGAAATCTGGTATGTTGGAGGTAGGCTTTATTTGATTGCTTAATGGGAACAAGAAATCCTGATTATCTGGAATATAGAACACTTCGTAGGAAGATGCAATGTAGAATATGATCATATATATGTTAGAATAAAATAAGAATAACCACAAGGTTTTCTAATATCTTGCAAGTAACATAAGTTAGTTTCAATTGGAAAAAGAAAAGAAAAAGCTATGTCAATTGTTTCAATACTAGAAAGAATATTCAAAACCAAAATTTGTAGGATAATAATAACAAACTTATGTAAGAATTCTCATTACCCATGTTTGTTTGAATGTTGGAATGAATAGATTTATTTCAGATTGCCATTGATCCAGAATCTGGATCATTTGATACTGATCGCAAATTGACATAGTAATAAGAACCATAAATTTAGTGCTTGACCAAATCAAATAACAACCAACAAATCTTGCAATTCCATTATTAGTATTCTTCCTGTTCAACTCTTTTTTCTTTTTAACATGGTCATATTACATTGCAGGTTTTACTGGCATAGATGATCCTTATGAACCTCCCTTTGAATTGTGAGGCATATTTAATTAGACATGGCCATTGTTCTAAAACAGCTTAATAATCATCTTAAAGGGAATTACTATAATATTTCATATACTTTATGCTATGATGATATGATATCCAACATCTTTGTATATTTCGAAGTGAATTTTTTTTCCCTTTCCATGCAGACATACAAGAGAAAGATGGAGTCTGCCCCACTCCAACTGCCATGGCTGAACTAGTAGTATTATAGTTGGAAGACAAAGGGTATATGCCGTATTGAGGATGTCAGCAGGTTCTAACAACTTGTGGAATGCGTATGAAATGGGTAATGTTTATTTATGAAAGTGATTTTTCAGGGAAAACTTATTTATATCGTAGAGGATTTTTATATTTTAGTATCTTATATTTTTCTCCCAATGTTATTCTTTGAATGATTATTATGCCTTGGTGAATGAAATCTTAAAGCTAGAAATTTCTCATTGTTAGGTTACAACATAAATAGAAATTATTTCACATTGTTGGAGCTGCTTATTGTATTTGAGTAACAATTTTTGGCGATGTGCTTCAATCCAAACACAACACAGGGAAGGAATTAGGAAGAAGCCAAGGAAGGAATCCTCTCCTGCGCTGTTAATACGACGTAGTTTCCAGTCTTTTAAAAATAAAGACACTTTCTTAAGACACTGCACGGCCCCGTCATCAATTGTGACCCCAACACAACCCTGACTTTTCTGATTCCGTAACCAAGAAAAACAAAACAGCCGACAGAGAAACAAAAGGTCGATAGAGAAAAATGGTTTTAAACAGCAATTTGGTGATGACCATAGCGAACGTATCAGCCAATCTATGCCAATATATAGCCTGCAATCCAGAGCGGCTACGCAGCGACCAAGTCTTGAATCTGCTCTTTTGCTTCCCTCTTCAACACTTGGGCCGTCTCACTCTCTCTCTCTGGACCTATCTCTGTTACAATCCCAATCCTGCCAATCTCTCCGATTTCGATTTCGGTGAAGACGACGACGACGATGAAGATTCAGATTCGCACTCAGATTGATTTCTTTTGTAGATTTTGTAATATATATATAATTATGATTATTTGAAGGGAGATATTGGGATTTGTATTTGGGTTTTGAATTTTCAGTTCTTGGGTTTGATTTGTTTTAAGATTTCATCTCTGGTGTATAGTCGTCTTTGAGGTCGTGTTATCCTAAACATGGATACGACTCACCACCGTAAGAGAAATTACTAAATGCTTTTTGCTTTTTTTTTGTTTGAATTGGAATTTTACGGCACCTAAGACTTGAAATAACGTGCAATTTATAATTGGATTTAAATAATACTCCCTCAATTTTTTTATACACGTGAAAAAAAATATATATATTTATAAATAATTATTAAATTTTAAAATTATATTTATTATTTCAATCAATAAACTATATAATAATAAATAAAATTATATTAATAATTTTATATTAAAATTAAGATATAATAATTAATTTATTAATTTTTATATTTTCTTTCAAAGCTGGCTTACAGTGGTTAGGTGGCGTTATCCTCAGTTGGTTGCTTTCCTTTTTCGCGGTAAGCAATGAGAACAATGATGGATCTGTGCTCCTCCCCTATATTTACGCGAATAAATGTCAAAAAAAAACTACCTTTCTTCTCTCCTATTACCAGTTTGCCACTCCTCTTTCTCTCTCTCAGTCATCTCGCTCTCTTTTCATGGCCTCTGCAACTCAGCCCTCCACTCAGGTGATCAAATCAATTTTATCAATCATTTTCTATTTGTAATTGCAAAATTGAAAGCTTTTTTTTTTATTACTTGATTGGGTTTGACTTCTGAAATTGAATGATTTATTGATATATAAACAATTTTAAACTAATGGGTTTTCAATTGTTAAATTGTTTTCCCTTTTTTATCAGACTCTATCATTAGGGGATGTTAATAGTGAGGCCAATGTGTTCCAGTTGATCCAAACTCATCAGGTAGGTTCTTTTTTACTCTTTAAATTACTGAGATATTAGTTATTAATGTCTTTACTAATAGTTTTAATCACGTGTTTAATTTATGTCTGTCAATAATACTGATTGACATTGGGTTTGTGTAATTATAGGAAAAGGCTGCTCGACTTCCTCCTGTTGAGGAAATTAAAACTGTGCTTTATCACAGTGTGCGTGGCATGCTTTCAACTTTTTCTCAGGTTTGTTCTTCATATCCTGGTTACAAATCTAACGTCATTAATCTAAAGACAAATAATGGAATCAAAATTTTCATGATACTTGAAGTTGGCATGGCTCGAAGATCAGTATTTTGATTCAATTCATTAGTTTTTCTGTGGTTATCATTTAAGTTTTAGTGTTAACGAAGGGGCTAAATCCATTTGTTGGATTTTTAAAAATTGCTGAAAATTTGGAAAATCGCGGATAGTTGGCGTAGTGATGATTGAAATATTTATCAACTTCTCTAAATTGAAGCCTAATAAATGTCAAAAGAGAAAGGGCTGGAAGGGGAAGAGGGTATGAGTAAGTGATCTAAGTTCTATACCAGGAAAACCGAATCTGTGCATCAGAAACTTTCTCAAGTGTAACTTGAAGGCTGTGGGGGGTGGTGATGATATTTAGTTCCTTGTAGTTCCCTTTGAAATTTATCTGATTTTATCCAGCAGAACTCATGGAATTTCTAAGAAATTGTATCATGTTGTGGATAAAATGTAAATCCTAACAAAATCTCGATTCATTGTTGAATTTCGAATTTTGAATATTTTGGGGGGCTAAGGAGATCAATGCTATTTTGACTGTCAGCTATCGTTAAAGATCCCTTTTTTCCCTTGGGGTATTTCGGGGGAGATATCTATGATTATTTTAATTGGCACGTCGACACTGGTTTATACTTGATTGTGACATTCACTGTTAGGACTGCTTTTTCATCTGTTTACTGACATAACAATTGCTTTTGATGAACAGAAGCATGAGGGTTATCCATCAGGTTCAGTGGTTGATTTTGCATGTGATATTGATGGATCTCCAATATTAGCAGTGAGCAGCTTGGCAGTTCATATAAAGGTTTGCTTTATAATCTGCATAATCTTTTCAACTTGGAAAATCATTCATCATGAATAATCATTCCATTGTTTACATTCAGAGATCCACCTTCATGAAAAATATCAATCTTGGTTCTGTTGGATTGGTAAACTTCAATTTATAATTTATATTCATATCCCTCTGCATTGCCTGCACTAGCTGATAACTGTTATTAAAAATTGAAACTTGTTAGATGATTTTGAGAATAAAAGTCTGATAATAAGATTCACTGATCTTATGTGTTATGTTTCTCATATTTGATGCATTGTCCCTCAGTGATAGTACTCACATGCAAAATTGAGATGCTGGACTAAACTGAATTGTCCTGACAAATTATGTTCTTTGACCTATTTATTTTCCGTAGCTATTATTTTACCCTTTGATTCAGTTTTGAAATTTTTAGTCTTTTACAGCCCTATGTCAATCTGGAACTTGCTTTTTGTAGGACCTCTTAGCTAATCCCAAATGCTCATTACTTGTCGCTAGAGATCCAGAGGATAGAACTGATTTAGTAATCACCCTGCATGGTGATGCTGTTTCTGTAAGTCATTTTTATGTTTCCTATTTGGATGTTATTCTAAACTCTTTATTTGGCATGTATGTTACATTCCACCATTTTCTTTTTTGCTTGAGGGAGTGGGTTGATATAGATTTACTATCTTTTCTTATCAATTTTTTAGGTTTCTGACAGAGATCAAAATGCCATTCAAACTGCATATCTGGCAAAGCATCCCAATGCATTCTGGGTAATTAGTTTCCTCTTATTGTCTGGCATGCTTTATTCTTTCTTCTTTCAACACCATTGCAGTATATCAAGGTGAGGACTGAGGACTAAATAAATACTTACAATATGAAGGTTGACTTTGGTGACTTCCAATTCTTACGCATTGAACCAAAAGTTGTGCAATATGTATCTGGAGTTGCAGCTGCTTTATTTGGATCTGGAGGTATGTGCCCTATTCTGTATATTATTTCCTTTTAGAAAGCATTAATAGTAAAAAAAAATTCCTAATTTATGGTCAAGAATGATTTTCCATACTCTCAAAGTCATTTCAGCCAAGACATTATTTTAATTGTTTTCAGCTAATCTATTATCTATTTTATTTTATACATTGAAGAGTTTAGCAAAGAAGAGTACCAAGCTGCTAAAGTGGATCCAATAGCTCAATTTTCAAAACCTGTTGCGGTAATTTTGCTGTGTTATTTTGTTGTTTACAGGTTGTAACTTTTCTCCTTCCGCCCCCCTCTTTTAATTGGCATCTTGTCTTTCACCAGTCCCATATGAATAGAGATCATGCTGAAGATACAAGGCTTATTGTGCAACATTCAACATCAATCACGGTAATCTGGTGACTGGTGTGCTATCAATTATATTTCTCTATAATCTGGGAAGTGAGAAATTAGTACATTGTTGATAAACCAGAGTGCTACAGTGAAATTGAGTAGTCAACAATCCTTTGCAGCTTTAAAATTATTAGGGAAACTGGGAGGATGCACACATGGGCGCATGCATTTGAATGAGAAGATAGAGAGAGAGAATTTAATAATTTCAGTGAATGAATTTGTCAGTTCGGTGGAAAAGGAGGGAAGGGAAGGAAATGGAAAAAATTTAGTTTCTTCAGTTTCTCCTTCTCTAGTTTCAAATAAAGCAAGGAATAGAAGTTTAAAAACCTCAGGTTATGAAAATTTTTCTCTGGATGTAGTTAAAATCTTGAGAGTGGGGAGGGGGGACCTTTTCTAAAGCAAGTCAAGTAAAACATTGAGGTGCCAAGTACAAGCAGTCAAGGAAATATGTGTTTGAAGCTAAACAAAAAAACTCTCTTTCATCTCCCCTCCTGTTCCCTACTCAAATTCCCCTTGTTTTTCATTCATCAAAATCAAACCGAGTGGTATATGAAGGCTTGACTTAATGTTTTTCTTCAGGTGGAATCTGCCTATATGCTAGACATCGATAGTCTTGGATTCAATGTTAAGGTATCATTAATGCGCAATTGTCTCACTTTATGTAGCTTTTAAATACATCTTTTGCTTCCAGCTTAGTGATTTTCTTCTTTAACAGTGAGCTTTGGGCTTAGTTTTGAATTAACTCTTTTTGTTACTTTGCCATGTGGATCTTTTCTGAGCTTCAAACTGTTCCTCTTTCTATCTGGATTGATATTTTTGAACTCCTATTTTTCCTCTAGGCTGTTTATCAAGGGAATACTCACAAGCTTCGGATTCCTTTTCCCAGACGTGCACAAGACAGGAAGTGAGACAGCTTAACTGGAAACTTTGGTCTGCTATGGAAGGGTCATGGTTCTTTTGCATGAGAAAATCATCAATTGTTTGTCCTTAATATGTGGGCTTTGACTGTTCATATTCTTTTGTCATACAACATGTTCAACTAGATTCGCATCTTAATTTTGTACTTGTCTGGATAACCATTCATTTTGCTGACACTGCTGAAAGTTACAATGAAGAATTTTTTTTTAGTGAGATTAAATTTGATGTTTCACACACACACACACACACACACACGTACATATGCATGCCCTATCCCCAACGATCATCTCCTGCCATAGTTCAAATCCTTTGGTGCTATAAACTTATGGAGGGTCTTCTTGCATGTGCCCACGGGTTTCTTTTGAACAACAAATCCTTCTGTCATGTACAGATGTACTATGTCCGTCTGTCATGTACTATGACTTTATATTGCAACCCATTGGTCCAGTGCTCTGCTTCTATTTGACTGCATTATTTGAATTTGTTTCCGATGAGCTTGTTTTCTTATCTTACTTAGGGATGTGAAGACTTTAGTTGTGGAAATGCTTCAAGCAGCCAAGTCTCAAGTTAATTGATACCATGCTACAGTAGGTACAATGAGGTGCGCCCTTATCCAATATAATCTTGCAATATGATAATGTTAAACTGTTTTGCTAGTTTGTTAGCAAGAAAAGTTTCGCTTTTAATCATTAAGAACTTATTTTGGTCCCAACATGAGTTGCAAACCTTACAAGCAAACCATGTGCTCAGGTTGGACATTCTAATCACAACCATTGGGATTTTTCAAGAATAAGATGTTTTTCCTTGTCTTCTTTCTTTTTATTTACAGGAGCGGACCAATGTTCTGAAGTTTTGGAAATCATTTCATAATTTTAGAAATTAGAACACTGAACTCAATTTTTTATTGCACTACAAAATACTGAATCACATGTTTTCCTATAATTCCAAAACGATAATCTTCTTCTCAAGATCTCTTATATTTATTATTATTTTCATCATTTTGTTCAGAAATATGCTTGGCTTCTATATCACATAGCATTTTCCTGATTGATCTGTGTTCATTCTGACAATAAACAACAGATCTGCTTGGGTTATACCATGTGCTATGAACCGCATTTTACAGTGGAACCCATCATTCCTAGTTCTTATGAGAAGTACTTACTTTGCTTATTGTTTTTCTGTGTTGGATTCAGCAGACAGCAGGATATAGAATTCTGAAGACAAACGCAAAACACATATAGTTGCTGAAAACTAAACAATTACCTGGGTCTCTGCAGCTTACTTCTCATGGTCATATAGTATGGACATTTTACAAGGATATATAGCCATACTGGATTATGTCTCTCTGAAAAGTTTAATGTCAAAATAACTTTTGATTCCGAAGTGATGTTAACATTTGTAAAAACAGAATGCCCATGGATGTTTATTTCTTTTGCTAAAGTGTACTAAATCCCTGTTGGATTTGAAACAAGTGAACCTAAGAAATTTCTAACATGTGCTTGCAATTAGTTTCTATTTTAAGCAAATTTGTAATGAGATCATCATTTGGTAATTAGTCTCAGAATATCCAAGTTTTGACATGCTAAGACCACATGATATGCAAATCATAAAATCCCTATTAGGTCATTATATAATTTCACTGGAGATTTGATTCCCTTTGGGATTTTGCACGCTTACTGATAACCGCAGAGCCTGAAATAACTAGTGTCGTTTGCCAGTGCTGATAATAGTACCAATTTCATTTATAAGCATCACCTGCATAATAAGGCCAAAGCTAAGCCTAACTTATTTTATTTATTTTTAAAGCATAATTTGACAAATTTTTTTTACCACATCCAATGGCTTCAATGTTTTATTATTATTATTATTATTGGGGGTTATGGTCTTGTAAGGATGAAGATCAAATAATTAATGGTAAATGAGAGAAAAAAATTATTTTTCTCATTGATAAAAATGAAGCTTAGATCTATACAACAAACAAACCAACCAAATACAGCAGAGACTCCATACTACCTTCTGTTTCTCCCAACCCTAACAAACCTCCTATTCATCAAATTATCATGACCTCCAAAGAAAAATTTCGAACAATTTCTAAAAATAAAAAAAAAAAAAAAAAAAAATAAAGCCTCTACTGCTTCAATGTAACACATCCCTCATTCTGAATCACTTTCCATGCTCCCCATTGCCTTTAGGCCTCTTGGTCTCTGTATCACAATCCAATTTGAAAAAGAAAAAAAAGTTCAGAGAAGAGAAAAAAGAGAATTTTTTATTATTATTTTTTTAAGTCCATTGTTATTCATGATAATTCAGATCTAAGAGAAGATCAAATAAATACCTTTTTAGAGCTCTTCTTCTCCCTAACTTCATACCTCTCCTGGCACATATCAGTCAACCATGCCCCAGGGCTCACCAACTGTGACCCACCAAAATTCATTAAGAGAGAGAGTTAAGACCCAACAGAAGTTACAGGTAAGATAAATGGGAAAAGAAAAAAGAAAAACAATCCTTCCAGGAAAAATTCAAAAAATCAAAATCAAAATCATATAAACCACAAGTTTTCATTTTTACCATTCCCATCCCCAGAAATTCTTAAAAAAATTTGACAGATAAAGATAGAGAGAGAGTGAGAGAGAGAGAGAGAGAGAGAGTGGAGAAAGAAAAGAAAGAATTTATTATAAGGAGACTTACAAGTAAGCTTCTTTGGATAATCTTGGCTCTCTTTTTTGGCCGTTGAGGAAGCTTACAGCCTTTCATGGCCATAAAATCCTCTTCTTTTTCTTTGCTTGATAAAGTGATATAAAGCTTTGGCCATACGTGTCCTTTATCTTCTCCATTGTTACCGTCCATTGCAACCTTTCCATTCTCATCCAAACCCAACCCCACAGACCCTCTTGTGGTGTAGTACCTGTCTTCTTTCTCCGGCGAAGCCGATTTCCGATTCTCAGTCACACTAGAACGGAGTGTTGCTGCCTCAGAATTCCTGTAGCAAAACAGACAGATCTGCACAAATTAAAATTTCCAGTTTTTACCTTTCTTCTTTTAAGGCTTGGATTGTTAATTATTTGGGATCTAAGAAAAACACAAAATGTGTTTTTAATGAAATTCCCTCTTTTGATCTAAGAAAAACACAAAATGTGTTTTTAATGAAATTCCCTCTTTTTTTTTCCCGTCAACCAAACAGGAGATTGCAAGAAAGTTCCGACCTTTTTCTCTTTCTATATTCGGGGGAATTCTCAACTGTCTGTTTGGTTGCTGAGAAAAAGGAAAACAAAGGAAAATGAGGAAATAGGAAGTTAGAAACAACATAAACCGATCAAATAGATAAATTTATTCTCTTCGTAATTTTCTCAGCAACCAAAGAGAACAACAATAAGCCTAGGAAGCTCATTTTTCCCAATTCTCTGATTGGTTGCTGAGAAAATTGATAAGAGAAACGAGTCAAGAACAAAAACTACCGCCCAATAAAGCCCTTGCACACAAAGCCAGAAAGAAACTGGCCTTTTTCCTCAGAAACAAAGGGGACTAAACTAAAAACCAATCTAACCTAGTAAGACGATGGGATTGAGTATGAGAAGTGTCCTTCTCTGTCGCCGGAGAGATGACGCGTCTATCTGTTCGGGATGTGATTTTCCGGCGAAAGACACCATCGGATCTCTGTGAGATGATTTGAGGGTCTCTTACTCTTACACATCTAAGCCTCTTTTTATTCCCCCACTGCAAGAAAAAATCTGGCTCTAATGCTTTGTTTGCTCTCTGGTTTTTCTCGTCTTTGTCCATATCTGTAATCACAAAAAGGCCAATCAGAAAAAGTAGCAAAAACCAACCAGAAGTGAAAATCCCAGAACTAGCAGAAACTTGAGGTAGAGCAATGAAGAAGAAGAGTTGATTAAGAGAATCCAGAAGTGAAAATCATAGAAATTAAAGAATTTGGAGATAGCCGGTTCCATCTACCACAGGAAATGAGGACATGGGATTGGGTCTTGTATGGAATCCATTTAGAAAAGACCAAGAATTAAAATCGAGTCGAAGATTGAGAAATGAGTGGATGAGAAAAACCCAGAAAGTGAAAATCAGATAAAATATAAAAATCGGTATGTGAGAAGATAAGAAAAACAGATTTTTAAGATGTATCTGCTTTTTCTCTCAATACAAAAATTGTAAAAACGAGATATAGAGGCAAAAACATTGAAGTTGGTGACGATTGTAAGGTTTACAACAAGATCTACGAGTGTAACAGGGAAATCAAAAGAAAATCCTTCAAAATCTATCCAGACTGCAATCGAAAAGGATTAACCTTTCTTACAAAAACACCACAGAGAAAGATTGAAAGAGATGGAAAACATATCATTACCATAAGACAATTGCATGAGGCTTAGAGAGAATTTAAATCCTTGAGCAAATATGAAATTGCTCAAGAAAGCAAGCAAAATCTCTACAATCAAAAGAAATCCCAGAATATACCAAAAACTCTCTCTCTCTCTCTCTCTCTCTCTCTCTCGAAATATTTTCTTGTTTGTGTTTGTTCTTTATAAACTCTTCTTCTTGCTTGTGTTTTGCAAGCCCCAATCTTTCTCTCTCCTTTTGCTGTTTGTTTCTCTGAGCTTCTTCGTGTATTCTTCTTCCTCTTCTCTTCTCTGTAATCTCCTTCTGTGAGTATTTATCTGCCCCTCCAATAGCCTATGCCCTGTGACAAAAATAACTGCAGATTATTGTAACCGTTAGATTGAAAATGGACGGCCAGATTCGAGTTTTAGGCTTTACGGATACGCTTCTCAAAGCCCAACTCCCTTTTCACATGATCTATCAAATGAGTGGATCGTTTTGGTTTTCTGTAGCTACCCACTAGTTTGAGTTGGGCTTTATTAGTTATGGGCTTTTGAGGACCAATTGTAATTTCAAGTGCTTCTTTTCTTTCAATTTGGTCATTACTCATGACTCGTGACTAGCAAACTTGAATTGTTAGCTTTTAGTTACACAGTAATAATAATTGTTAGACAGTTCTTTAAAAAATTAATCACATTGTGCTACACATTACTGAACCGATAATAATGATTAAATTGAATATCTGAATCTTAGATATATGGTTTAAGTGATTTGGTTCAATTTTAATGATTTTTTATTAGTTTTAAAATTTTAATATATTATTTATTTGTATCGCACTTTAATTGAAAACAAATTTAATTATTTAATTTTTCAATGCATAATAAAATTATTAATAGTTTAAAATTTTGTAATAATAAACATTATATTTTATATAAAAAAATTATTTTTAATTAATTACATTATAAAATCTAACGAATTTAAAATATAAAAATAAAAATATCTTAATTTATATATATATAAAAAGAAATAATGCGATATTTTTTGTGATTTTTTTTTAATATAATTCAAAATTAATTAAAAAAAATTCTCAAATTATTGAAATCATTATTTATTAGCTTTTTCTTTTGGCATTGTTATCATCCATTGAATTATGTTTTTTTATAAGAGGTGTGTAAGATGAGAATAATTTATTCATTTCAATAACTACACAATCTATTAATTTTATTAAAATTCAAATATTAAATATTTCAACAAAAATTATAATTTTATTTTCATTCAAATTTTTATGAGGGAGGGACAAATTTTATTAATTAGTAGGTATAGAAAATTTGAGAAAAGCAATGATATTAAAGAAAATGGGTGTAAATGTATAAATTAAAAAGACAGAATCTTGAATTTCGAACTATATTTAGTTATGGGTCGCAAATCCACTTTGTAAGGGATAATGTCTAGAGAGAGTGGGTGGAGACGTTGAATTCTTGCTGTTTGACTATTGACCATGTTTTAATTTTTATCAAGTATTAAGTTTAAGTTTAAATTTAAATAAAAATATGGTAGTGTAGATTTTAAGTTTAAGTTTTTTTATTTATCATTGTAATTATTAACAGTTTATATAATTTTGAAAGTATTAATTTTAAAAATTAATTATTAATATTAAAGAGTTTAATTATGTAAAAAATTATTCAATATTTTATATTTAATGTATATAAAATTTATATTTTAATAATAAAAAAAATTTCATTAATTTAATTAAAAAATATTAAATAAATGATTAGTTGACTAACTATTTCAGCTATTATGTATTTTTTAATAATTGGGTTGGTTTGAATTTTCATGAACAAAGAATGATTAAACACCAAATAAAAAGGAAATTGTACGCTTTGATGTGGAAAGACGAGAAAATAATCTCGCAAACACAGCAGCTGGTCGCAAAATGGGTTGGCTTGGAAGTGTTAATGCTGCATTAGTAGTTTGGATTTAAGATTTTTTATTATTAAGGCCATAACAACCAAGTGAACCGCTTTATATTAATTCTTAAGCTACTTTCTAACCTTAATTTCAACCAATCATTTTAAATTTGTTCAAAATGGTCATGGGTGTGTACAGCTACTAGCTATCTATTTACACGAGGACTTTTTACATTAGATGTGGACTATTTCAATTTTCAAGGGCAGAAATTCAGCTAAAGTTAGGGCTATAATCTCAACTCTCAACAATGCAATGTTTCCTACAATTAGGACTCACCAAATTAATATTGACTTATTTTTTTTATATGCTTTTTCTTTTGTGTATTTTGTTTAAAAATTGTAATTTTATAATTATATTAGTTCGTGTATTGAATCTAAATTTAAAAAAAATAAATTTTTTAAAAATTCAAACCATTTTTTCCATAATTTTCGATCAGACTCACCAATAACTCTACCCATATGTCCACAATTAAGGCCATCGTAAACTTATAAAACACCGAAAACTTGGATTTCATATACATAATATATTTATATCATATATAGTCATCATCAAGTGTAGTTAATTTTATGAATCATATAATCATCATTCATGTTACATCATTATACGATTTCCTCTTATTTCTTGCCGATCAAAAGATACATCTCACATCAATAAGAAATAAAAAATAACCTACAATGTTAATCTAGACATCAAAATACTATCAGTCTCAATATTTAACTACGAATCTCTAAAATATACTTCTCACGCATATAATTACATTAATACAAAATAATATATTATAAAAGAATTACATAAAATCTTCTTGGAGAAAATGATCAAGAAGCTCTGTTTTTTGTACTGGCTCCCTCTCGAGCTACACTATCACCTGAAATCCACAGAAGAGTCTTCAACTCAATAAGATATAAACGTGCAATGCATAGGTTAAGTCAAAGAACTCAGGTATGAAAGTATTATAGGGTTATACTTGCAAAAAACATAACTGTTCATAGCGGAATAATACTATCAAATAAATCATAAGATATAACTATTATATTTATAATTTATCAGTAGCTTTACTATCTTATCATGTCACATATGCTTGGTTGAGCATATGCCTATAGCTCATGACCCCCCTTTAGGTGGATCACTAATAAAAATTATATCATCTGGACTCTCAAAATGCACATTGGACCAATAAATTTACTCTCATTGAAAAAAAATGTTATATACATATGCATATCATAACGTCATATAACTTGAATTTCTCAAAAAATCCTATTGATCATGAGACTATCAATATATGAATATGAATTCATTCAAATTAGCAACTAGGTTTCATGTGAGTTTAATCCAAGGAAAGATGACCAAGTCATTCACATCATTTAAAAGTGATTTTATGAAACAAATTATCATCAATTTAATAACATCATGAAAAATTTATTGAATAGGCTAACAATACAATATTTCATAATATGGATACTGAATACATAATTGGAAAGGATTGGACAATCAATTCGAATAACAAAATGTATGTGCAATATTTATACTTATCTCAAAGCAAATTATACTTAAAAATCACTCAATTACTTGTGTATATAATAATTTTCTCTATTTTCTTGAGTTCTTTTCTCATATGCAATGTTTATTTTAATCATCTTTTAGAAATCTAACATGTTTTCTAACATCAATTTAATCACTTATTAAAAAAATATAAAAAATGGGGATGAATAGCTATTATTCACTCAAAACTCTAAATTCATATATCTTGTTTATAATCTATAATAAATGTTAATTGATACTCTTAAACATCTATATTTAACTCATATTCATCTATTATAACCATGTACTAACTTATCTTAACTTAGAATTGAGTTTTGAAATAAATACCTTAAAATGGATAATCCTTGAGAAATTGAAATCTTGGTGTTTTTTGGTTGTTTGATTATTGTTTCTTGTATCAATGAAGTTGAATTAATAGTTAGAAGAGAGAATTTAATGAGTTTTAAGGATGGTTGAAGAGTATTTATGAAACAAAGAGAGAAATTGACAAAATAAATGAAATTTGAAAATGAATAAATGAGATCAGATATTTATAAACTCGTGTCTTCAAACCTATGAACAGAGGTTTCACGGCCATGAAGGCCGTTATTTACATTTAGGTTCGAAACATTTTCACGGCAATGAATTCACGTCCGTGAAGACAAATATAAGAATCTGACAAATTTATACATAAAATTTCATCACAATGGTGAATGATATCTCACGCTCGTGAAAGATAATTCACAACTGTGAAGACATATCTTACGCCCATGAAAAATTTGCTGGTGAGAATTTCTCATGTTTTTTCATTCCAACTTATCTAAACTCAATAAAATTTATACTTAATCATATTTATTACTATAATTTCAATTATTTATTAACATCTATCCATCCTAAAAATAATCTATACACAACATAATAATTTGTAGCTTATCTATCATGCATACATACATACATATATTAATATTCATCAAACAATCATAAATAACCACATACTTGCTCTAACATTCCAAATACTAGGCTTTGCATCATAAAATTAATCATTTGAAGCAGTTTATCTAAAAGTAACCATATATAATTTTTATGACTCTCATTTCAACATCATAAATTTAATATTATTAAAACATTTTTTCTCAAAATGTCAAATGAAAGTTATATTTATACACAACCAACAATAATAATAATAATAATAATCTAATTTTTTAGAATATTCTGAATGATGGTTTATGTGCCTTTTTATATCATTTTCTAAAATAATATGCAAAGCAACGTCAATTCTACAATTTATTATTAACATGATCATGACGTGATTAGAGGAATAAATTTAACTAAAAAGTGCCACTTGATCCACAATATTTTTTCTTTAAAAAAGAAAAAAGCTAACAAAACTTTGACTTTAACATTTCCCAAAGGAGTTTTTCAATTTCAATTTTTTTCATTAAAAAAGAAAAGTTTGATTGGCAGTAGAAATGAAAAAGGTAATAATTGAAACTGGAAAATGTATTTTTTCAGAAATTATCAAATACATTGGGAAAAATACATTTTTAGTGCATTTTTTCTAGTTTCAACTACTGCCCTATTTATAATACTATAGATCAAGCTTTTTTTTTTTTAAAAATAGCTTTTTAGAATATTAAAAAATGAAAAAAAATTGAAGACATTTTTTAAAAATTATATTATAAATAAAAAAAAAATACAGATTTAAATTTAAATTATTCATGGCCTTATGAAAAAATTTTAAATCTATTTATTTTATTATATCATATTATAGACTAATCAAATGTGATATAATATATTGGCGTAGTAATTATAATACACACTTTATAATTTAAATAGTTAATTATAAAATTAATAATGAAAAAAATAGTAAAATTTCGCTAATACAAATATTTGTTACATTATTAGATAAAATAGAAAGGACAAATTATTAAATTATTATAATTAATTAAACTAATTAGATTTATAGATAAACATACTTATTGTAAGTTATTAGTTGATAAATATTATATGTCAGTATATAGAATCAATTAATTTTATATTAATTTCAACACTTTTTTAATTATAAATTAATTAACTTAACCGCGATAATAAATTATAGCCCAAAAGGGCCCAGCCCCCTCCTCCCAACCCCCTAACATATATATATATATATATATATATATATATATATATATATATATATATATATATTAGGAGAAAAATTTTAAGTTTTCTATTTTCTTAAAAATAATATTACATGGATTATTAATTTTAAATTTTGATATATGAAATAGTCTAAAAAAATAAAATAAAAATTAATATTTTTTTTTATATTTTTAAAGACTAAAAGACTATATATATATATATATTTATTTATTGGAAGAAAATAGCATATTATTAATTAAAAATGTAATGCATTATTAAGAAGCACCACGAGAAACAAAGGAAAAACCTCTCAAACTTAAGTAATAGCATAGAGATATGACAAGGGAGCCAGCGAATGTGCCTCTATATTTACTCGCCTCCTAACAAAACATAAAGTAACATTATGCAAAACTTAATAAATTTTGATTAAGATTACTAAATATCAAGTCCATGCATTAGTAAAAATAAAATAAAATAAAATAAAAAATAACTCTCAATTTATTTTAAAAAAATAACAATAATAGTTTATTTTAATATATTAAAATATTAATTCATATAAAGAGGATTGACGTGTTTTTCTCTAAAAATTTATAATTATCCTTCTAAAATTATTTTAGAGGATGCATATAATTAATAATTAAATAATATTTTAAAATAATATTTTAAAGGATAAAGAAAAATCATTTTATTCTTCAAATGTTGTGGTATAGATAATATAAAGTGATAAAATCAAACTAAATACATTAAAATAAAATTATTCAAGAAGGTTGTTACTTAGCTCAAATGGAAGTTTAAATTTTTTTGTGCTAATTCACTCGTCTACTAATATTATGATTGACTATATTTTTATTGTCATTTTTATTTTTGTTGTCGTTATTGATCTAACTATACTTTTGCCGGCTTGAATTTTAATTTTCGCCATCTCCATTTTATTTTTATGGATCAACCATTGAATTAACTCTTTATAATTTTTATAAATTTTTAATATAAATTTCAATTATCAACTTATATTTTCAGGATTGAATGATCATTTTTGCCACTAGTTAAAGAATCGGTGAAAATAGAGGATCAGAAAATTAAAGATTTGATCAGAATCAAACCGGTTAAACCAGAAAAATTGATATATATTTATATGTATATATAATTTGACATTTATTATATATATGATGAAAATAAATATAATACAATTATAGTTAAATTAAGAATTTATATAAGACTATATTTTTTAAAATATCAATTCAATCATATTAAGTCAAAAGTTATATATATATATAATAAGTTATGAACATTTATTTACTCAAACATCTACTCACCAATACGTTAATATGCAATAAAAACATGATTTTGACGTCAGATAAAATTGAAATGAAAATATTAAAATTATCTTAATTTCTTTTAACTCAAAACGACGCTGTATACGATATTTTTATAAAAAATTAAAAAAAAATTTGACTCGTTCAAACAAAAAAAAATTGATCAAATTTAACTGATAAACCGATTAACCGATTAATTTATCGATTAATTAATTTTTTAATTAATTTTTTTAAAACATATAAATAAAATTAATCAGATTAATTATTAATCCGAGTTTTAATTTTTTTGATATAATTATTTTATCAAATTGGATTTTGATAACTATAATTACGTGTAACAAGGATGAATCTAACATGGAAACTCGCAGCACTTTGCCCGCTAACCTCGTCATTGTCCGCTGGCATATGCTCCCAGTTTTCTTTTTTTTCTTTTTTTTTTTTAATCAAGGATATGTTCATTTTGGGATCTCAACGTTTTGTTCTTTTATTCTTCGAAGAAATTAGGAAGTGTACTGCTAAATCACTTAAAAATTATTAAATTTTGAAATTTTTAATATTTTATTAAAATTTAATTTAATATAAAAGTATATCTAAAATTTTATTTTTTAACTAAAAATCATTTAAAAATTTTTAATTAAAATATTATAAAAATAATTATTATATCATGACATATCATTTCAGTTATTTTATTAATACGTAAGTCCAAATTTATATTGCATTACTAAAATGATGTGTCGTGTCATATAAGATTTTGATTAAAAAATGCTAGTGAATTTAAATTAAAGAAAATAAAATTTTAAATATTTTTTATATTAAATTGAATTTTAGTAACTATAATTAAAAACTCTCAAATTTTAATAATTTTTAAAATTATTTATCCAAAATATATTCACACTTAATTTATGTATTTAAGGGGGTAAATTATATCGATAATTACTATTTATTTAGTTTCAACATGATCACAGGACTTCAATTTTTTATATTTTTAGTCATTAAATTTTAAATTTTATTTCAATAAGAGGCCACCTACTAAAATTTGATAACTTAAATAGTAAAATGATATTAAAAACAAATATTTATTGAAAATTCTTTACATAATAAGTTTGTCCATCCACTAAAAAATATTTTTTATTTTATTTTTATATTTATTTGTTTTTAATGTGACACATTAATTAATTATATTAATATGATATAATATATTTTTTGAATGAAATATAATATTTTTAATGTGTATTAATATTTTGGTCATTAGATTTAAATAAAAATTAAAGTATAATGATTAAAAATAACAAATTGAAGTTACTTGATTATATTGAAACTGAGTATGAAATTTAATGATCTCCAACATAATTTATATTTAAAAAATTAAACTATACAATCAATAAAATAAAAAGGAACATAGTTTGGCCCATTCCAAGTGTTTTCTTTTTGTATATTTATAGTAAAGGCATATATTAATTAATATTTTGATAGCTTACGGAGGAAACTATAGTAAATATAATAATCTTCTAGCTCAAAGTTTAGAGTCGTTGGTTTGGTCCATTGAATGTGAAATACCACCTACAAACTATACACACATCAAATGAATAATAATAATAGGGACCCATCTCTTTTGATCATTTTCTCCAATGCCACTTGATCGTCTCATCATCATCACCATTGGATTCAAATGTGATGATTATTGACCGTTACAAAATGTTTCATTCAATTTTAATCTTATAATAATGTTTTGTACTGTACCAAAATCACTTTCAAACTTACATTCTATTTAGCAAAATTTATATTAATTATTAAAAATTTAAAAAGGTTGAAATTTTTAAATTAAAAAATAAAAATTTTAATTTTATAAAATATAGAACTTTTCTGTTATTTTAAAGATTAAAATTACATCTATCATTTTTAGTTCTATATGGAAGTTGATTTCTAGAAAATTCAATAATTAAAACATTTATTTTTTAAAAAAGGGAATGATATATAGTTTTTTTAAAGGACTTATTTGAATGTATAATCATTTTAAAAATAAAAAAAATAAATGTTTATATGTGATATCATATAATTTTCATAATTTTTATTTGAAATATTAATATTAATATAAACTAGACGTGGATCCATGTTTTATGCGAATTTTAATTATATTTTTTATTTAATTTATATTTTTAAAAAAATATTTTTATATTATAAATTATTATTATTACATTAAATTTAAATATTATTTTTTGGTATTTTTAAACATTAATATAAATTAAATTTATTATATATGAATCAATTAAGTTTATTATATGCGTGTTCAATTAAAAAATTATCCCTATCAAACATATATATAATAATTTTTAGGAGAAAATTCATATAAGTATTATATAATTTCACGTTTTTAACATTCGAGACTTTGAGATTTATAATTTTTATTGTTAGATATTTTAATTATATTTTGTTTAATGATATTAAAATTATTGAGGTATCGTTCATGTGGCGCCATATAAATACTGACGTTTTCACCTCATAAAATAAAAGATAATCCAATTTGAGTTGATAAATTTTATAATAAGATTTTAAAAATTTAAAATAAATTTTTTAATTAATTTTTATTATATTATTTTATAAATTTAATATTAACAATTAAATCAACTAAATAATATTTTATACTAATTTTTAATAGTTAAATTATAAAATTTTTAACTGATAGAGTTTTATACTAACTTTTAGTAATTAAATTATAAAATTTTAATTCAAATTGGATTATCTTTATTTTTTTTCTTTATTATTAAAGTGTCTAAAGATGAAAATTTTAAATTTCAAATAATTATAAAATTTTTTATAAATTTTAAATACTAAAAATACGAAACCATGTAATATTTATATATATTTTTTTCTAAATTTTAAAAATGTTCATATTTTATGTGGTTGGACTGTTTTTTACAAAAGCTTATCACAACAAAACAAGCCTACGTATCAAATTAGATATCACTTGTTTTTTTTTGGGAAAGACAAAATCAATTTGCTTTTTTTTTTTTTATATTATTTTAAAGAATTTTCCGACATGAAATTCTTGTGTTGTATGGCCTAGACAGTGAAATTCTTATGTGCTGCCATCGCTCGTGAAGCAAATTGTTTTATTGCAAGAAATTAATGCCGACGAGCTGAATTATGTGGTTGAAAAATTGAAATGCAATTACCGTTATTTTTTTTTATAAAATTCCATATTTCGGTCAAATAATTCAAAATTATTAAAATCATATATACACCTAAAAAATAATAAATAAAGAAATAAAATCATAGACACACATGAAAAATATTTCATATAAATATTATAAAAAATCTGAAATTTGCCATAATTTTGAAACCACGGAACATGCAAATGCGCTTAGATGTGGGGCCATTATTTGAATCGGGGCGCTCGAAACTTTTTCTTAGTCCGAAAATAGTATAATTTTCAAATAATAAAATAAATATTTTAAGAAGTGGAAGTCCTCACTCCACGAAGAAAGGCCGGACAAACCGTTGGCAACAGCTGTAAGGCACAAATATAGGCCAAAGACACCCTGTCACAACAAACGGGCAGTTAGGGCAGCCACCATTTTTGTCCTAAAAAAAAAACACAAACTCTCTAGTCCTTAAAACAGAAACCCATGTGCGTGTGGCATTAACCAACTGTCTTTTTACGGGCACCCTGCCCTTAACCTATTTCTCTAGTCTATATATAAAGCACTAATCTACCTAGTTGGTGCCATCAACTTAGCTCTTTGCGTGACACTTCTCTTTTGCTTACCACAAAAGAATTTTCCCATCTAATCGCTAAATTTAATTTCTCAGGGAAAATTTATTAGCACCACCTACCGGAGAAATCAAGAATGGAAGCATTGAAGATGAGAGTATTTTTGGCATTGATGGTTGTTCTTATGGCTGTCTTCGCCGTTCAGAATGTGGCGGCTCAAGAAGCTCCTGCTCCTAGCCCTGCTTCTGATGCTACCATTTTTGTACCTACCATTTTCGCCTCTTTTGCAGCTCTTGCTTTTGGGCTTCTCTTTTAAATGGGATTTTTCTCTTTAAAAAAGAAAAAAATTGTTTTGGGTTCTTGAATGGGTACATTCTGAGTTCTTTGGCTTAGGTTCTTCTTTGTCTCAATTGAGCTTAGCTACTACAGAAATGGGATTGGGGACGAAAAGGGCTCGAGGGACTTTTGCAGTTTGCTCTGTATTTTATTTTATTTTAATTTTTCATGGTTTTATGACCATTTCTTTATTTGTATAATTGATGTGATTTGTTATTTTTTTTGTAGAATTGATGTGATTTGTTTACTTGTTTATTCTCTGGATCAACTAAAATTTTAATTTATCTTTCACGTAATTACCTTATGATGTTGATTATATATATATATATATCTACACGCACACATTTACAATCCTCATTTGAGTGTTTATATATTTTTGGCAATGTATAAATAAACAACTATAATTGCTAACCAAAATTTAATTTGATTAGGTTATTGGGTGACTCCTAATTCTTTTTATTGAAGGATGAGTTATCGGTGCCATTCACAGCGTGGCAGAGTAAGATGGTATTTGATGAAATTTAAGCTTTTAAAGGTTAAAAATTTAAATCTTAAATAGTAATCTCTGAACCCTAAAATAAATATTATATATTTTTTAATATATTTTAATTTAATTATTTTTTAATTTAAATAATATTTTATCTTAATATTTTAATAATACTCTTATATATTTAATTTTATATAATTAATATAAAATTTAAATTAAAAATTTAATTTAATATTTTAATTAAATTTTAATAATAAATGATAAATTTTTAAATAATAAAAATATAATTTTTAATTATAAATGGTGAGTAATCATAGTTGTCACTCAACTTTGCCATCTGATTAATTCAAACCAATTTTTTTATTTATTGGATAGGTATTTAATGTGAAAATCATAAATTAAATTATTTCATCTTTAAATTATGAATTAATTAATAATAATTATAATATAAAATAAATATAATAATTAATTAATTATTTAAATAATAAATATATTTTATAATTAAATATTAATATATAATATGATTATTTAATGTGATAAATTAAATTTAATTAAAAATTTATAGTAATAAAAGTATTATAAATGCTAATTATGTCAAATAATTATGATAATTAATTGCAAATAAAATGTGTGGGATTTCATATGTTGAATAATTGAATAATTGAAACAGCAAAGCTTATTTGTCCAATCAATCTTTCACTATCTCTACCAAATGTTGTTTGAAGTTTCGAATTAGATAAATGCACATGCAAATTGAAACTTAATTTTAGGATTGAAATCACTCTAACTCGATTTTCAATTAAAAAATAATTTAATTGTTTATTTAACTAGAAAAAAAATTAATTATTATTCAATTTTTGAATTTTAACTTCATTTTCAACTCAAAATATTTATATTTAAAAATTTGAATAATATTTTATTCAATTAATTTTTTAATTTTTCACTAAATATATTAAAATTAAAATTTTATACTTATGTATCTTATAAGTTGAATCTTATTTTAATAAATTTATTAAATTTCAAATCTTTTTATTTAAAAAAAGTAATTTCTTTTAAAAAATAGTGTTTAATAATATAAATTAATACTTATAATTTTAATATATAGTTTTAAATTATTTGATAACACTTAGACCCGTTTAAAAATTAATATTAAAAAAATAAAATGATTAAAAGAAAAAAAGACACTTGGAGTTGGACCAAACCAAAAGAAGTAAAGTCTCGGAAGCAACTCTTAAAATGAGCATTTCAAATATTGACGAAAAATGTTTTTGCCATTTGCCATATTCTAAAAATCTTGATATTTTAGAAGTTGTTAGAGGCCCTACCCATCTGCCACCAATCTGCTTTATTTGAACGTTTCTCGATGTACATGGCACCCAACATCACTAATGGTGTTCACCATTTTTGACAATTAAACACTATACAACATTTATTTTTGTCTAATAAAATCAATTGGAGTGAGAGAGTAACTCACTTTCTGAAGTGGGTCATCTCTTTTGTTTGGAGAGTTGGATTGTTCAATCAATCATTTTCTTTCTTCTTCTTCATGCCCAATATATAAAAATATCATTTAATACCCTTTCATATAAATCTCAATAGCTAATAGCCAGGTAATCAATATGGCATCTAATTTAATCCATTACTAACAATTAGCCAAAGACAAGAATAAGGATCATAACCATTAAAATTTATAAAGGGACAATTTAATGATAAAATTTTAAAAATTTTATTACAAGATGTTTCAAATTTATGAATAAAAAATTATTAACAATAATAATAAAAAGTCAATAGATCATTAGGATAAAGGGTTTTTAACTACCAAAACCACCTATAATTAAAAAAAATAAGCTTAAAAACTATGGTCTAGAAAGATATCCTTTTCATATTAACAAACTAATAATTCCATCTGTTTAGCCTGTACCAAGTCAAAATATTGGTAATTGGGCATGAAACATCATCCATCATTCCATCTCATACTGAGTCATGAATCATATAAAATTTTAATTATTTTAGTAAAATATTCAATATATCTCTTCTCAAAATCAAAACAAAACAAAAATCAACATTATTCTAATAATCATTTAGGAACTTGTTGATTAGTAGACAATTACTTGGGCCAGTGCCCATAATACAGACTTTTAGCTAGTGCTGTAAGTGGGATCACAGTTGAGATACATTCCCACCTCTTACAAGTACTTTATACATCAGCATGAGGAATCTCTACTGCAAACAGCAGGATTCATCAGAATCTATACACAAACAGACATCTCATATTAATATATTTATGTACAAAATATGAAGAAGGCCCTTTTATAAAACCTTCCATGGAGGCAGAACAGAAGATTCACCACCACAATGACAGTAAAGAACAAATGGTGCTTTTGTCATAAGCAATTCTTCAAAAACCATCATAGTAACCTCCAAAACTTATGTGAGCTCTAGCAATGGGAACACCTCTTACTGTTGTAATTGCTTCATTCAATCTAGTTGCATGGTGAACCACTTGCTTAATCCTCTATATCAAATAATTTAGGATTAATTAGATCTAGAAATCATCAAATTTTCACAATGGTGGATGTCCAAATTATTAGTAAATGAATATAAGAAACTATAACAAAAATTTCTATAAGTGGACGAGTGCTAGATTTGACAGAAACTGATTAGTTAAGGGTATAAATTTAGAAAACTATGTGATATATTGACTGATATTAAATATACTTTTGCATATGCATATATAAACACAGATGAAAATTAGATCAATATGTAAATTAAATTTTTGGCTAACAAACTTTCAATCCCATTTTGTTTACCAAATATGCGTTATAATAATTGATCAGAAATATGTCTTTATGACAATTGCTTGTTTGATAATACTGCATTTAATTGTACTTGTACTTGATCAAGAAATCAAACTAAGCATCATAAAACAGTAAAACACCATCTAAGAGTCATCCAAGTGATTGTATGGAATTAGTACTAAATAAGCATAAAGAATTTATGGTTTGACAGAATGAAACAAAAATTGGGTAAAAATCTAAAATTTAGAAAAAAACTAGAAAAGTATAGAAACAAACCTTGTCATCAGTGTACATCGGGAATCGCAGCTTTTGGTTCTGTTTTTCCTGCTTGTTTCTTTGTTGACTTCCAAAAATTATAATACAAACAGTAGCAGCTGCAACACCAAAGGAGCAAATAGCTCCAATCCCATTCAAGCTCCACTTCCAAAGATCCAATCCACCACTATTCCCCTCCCAATTAACCTCTTCTTCTTCTTCTTCTTCCACTTTGATATTTTCATTGTTATTTTTTAATCTTGGGGAAGTAATATTGGTCTCCAAGATCTCACCTTTAAAGGCCTCATTTTTGTCCTCAAAATTGAACTTACCAGTAGCATCAATCTGAGGCGGCACAAATGATCCTTTATTTGTTGGAGATTTTGGAGAGTCCCATATTTTCATGTCGACAAATTCAATTTCCTTCATTTTCTTGAAGAACACTTGAGAAATCAGTTCTTGATCAGCTTCTTTAATTGAAGCTAAATCAGAACCTTTGATTTCTTCTTGATCTTTACCAGTTGTTATTGTTTTGGGTTCCAGTTGAAATGGAATTGGGACAAGTTGATTAGGCACAATTCTTGAATTTTTTGGGGGTGAAGACGGGCACACAAAATAGTTCATATTGAAATTGGAGCTATGTTTGGTTGCTCCATAATTCTTTTTTTCACCATCTTCATGAAAGTCAAGAAACCCACCACGGGGAAGGATTTCCCACTCTTCTAGATCCATTTTCTTGAGGAAATTTTCTTGGTAGGGAAATTGGATCAAAGAAATGGGTTTAAATATATATAAATCAAAAGTTAAAATCTTGACTTTTGATTTTGGGTTGTTGAATTATTGATCAAAGAAGGTGGCTTCTTATGGAGTTTTGTGCGGAATTTTCATTTAGAGAGAGAGAGACAGAGAGCGCTAAGGCCACCTCAAATATGGAGTCTACTATTTGCCCTTTGTAGTACTAAAGAATGAAACCCCAGAAGCAAGGCAGACAGGAACGGACATGGTTGAAGAACTTATCCTCACAAAATATGACAATTAGTGGGGGCGGTCCATTGGGACCCACTTAAGAGAATTCCTTCTTAGATAAGGGTTCCTCAATATTTCTTTTTAATTTTTTATTTTCTGCAAGTTTTGATTACTATAATGTTGTTAGTTGCTTTAGATAAATATTAACTAACACTAGTGATCAAAAAATTAGCTCATATGTTACTTTTTTTAAGGTCTCTTTATCAACATTTCTAGACATCAGAGAGAGAGGAGAGAGAGATTTTGCTAGAGATTCCTTCGAGAGTCTCGCTCTCATGAATTGGGAAGAGAGAGAAAGAGAGTAGCGTGGGTTGATTCTTGCTTGTGAAAGTTTTGTTGAAATGAAAATGATTAGTTAGGCTATTATTGAATAGAAAAGTGGAAAAAGATGAAAGTGAAAGCCCTCCCATGCAATACAACTGTCCACAGGCAGGTATCTTTCTTGGACTTTTTCCCCCTCATTAAACCCAAAGTTTAAAAAACTAATCTGGTTAGATATATAATATATGTTCTTTAATTGCTATTTTAAAAGATGTTAATCAAATTATAGAGTTAGTATATTAAAAAAATGGTTTTAAAACCCTATTTATTTAATAAAGGGACGTTATCTTGTTAAAGGGAGGGAAACTTGATTATTACCAAGATTTGGAGAGTAACGAGTCCCTCCAACATATACATCATAGCATAAATTTTAATATCACTTGTAAATGCAATAACCCAATTAGGGAAAGTAGCAATTTTTGTATGCATTTTCTTCAATTGATTGCACCATTCCATGTTTTGTCTTGTTCAGGAGGCAATATTTGCTTGCATTTTCCACATTTGCTTCTACAATTGTATATGTGGCTTGCAAGTAAACCCCTAACTCGTTTCTAAGATGGCCAAGAACACGTTGCAAAGCCGCCAAAAAACCATTCTTTATCTTTGATGGGTTCAAATTTAAATGTGGAGCTCAAGCCAAAAACAGATTCAACAATGATACATATCAATTGGACTACCTATGAATATCACTTACTGCTTTATCCTAACTTTTTTTTTAAATAAATAAGAAGCCTTGTGCTTAGAGTTCAGGTATCAAATATTGGGGGTTCTAGCCTACTGGACCACATGCATTAATATAAACATTTTGGTGTAATTTTAATTTAGAGTTATTGAATATAATGAAAATAACAATACAAACTTTTATTCATAATTCTATTAAATTTTTATTTAATAATATCCTATCAAATTCACTACATGTTTGAGCGCTGGGAGTAAGATGAGGGAAATAATCCACATGAAAAAATGCTTGATATAATGATGAATGATATCATAAATTTGATGCTGATTTAGTTTCAAATTTGAAAAAATTTGGAATCTGTCTAAAAATACCAAATAACCCCCTATAAAAGAGGCAAAGAATAAAGCTCTAGAAACTATAAAATCTCCTAAATAAAAGCTCTGGAATAATAGATGATGTCGATTACAACACTGATATACTCACCGATACAATTAATGGCAGCTGCATTAATTAATACTTATCCCATATTGCTTAGGTTAGGTAGTACCACATATATAACGAGCGAAGTTATTTCAAAATTATTCTTCTGCTGGAGAAAGGACCCTCTGGTCATAACCGAAAATCTATCCACCTCTTACTATATCATTTTAATTCACATTGAGAATTCAGCTGTTTTGATCAAATTAATAACTTTTCATACGAGTGATATAAACATATATATATATATATATATAGAGAGAGAGAGAGAGAGAGAGAGAGAGAGAGAACGCATTACAAGCTTACATTCCACTGATATGTTAAGAGGTTCCTCCAAGTGAAACAATATACAGAAAGTGTAAAGCTGTTGTCAAATTTACATGCCTGTTTTACTTCCTCCCAAAACTCAAAATACAGAACAACAGCTTAAACTATCATCATCACCATTGCTAATTATAATTAAATTTTAAGAGAGAGAGAGAGGAGCCAGTTACCAAGCATCAAAATACTGGTAATACCTTATCTCATCACTAAGCTCCTTCAATCCCACAGAGAGACTGTTAAGATTGTGATCTAGTTGATGATGAAGATTTGCCCAATGAAACAGAAGCCAGGGAAGAAGCCCAAACCCGGCAATTTTTGGCACCTTCATGGAAGTTCCTGGTCTTGCATAATCTCAACCTGGTCCAAATCCTCCTCACATCAATCATGTGCAGGATACGACCAAATAATTGACTAGTCCCACCAAATATTTCCAAGTTGAAATGAGGAACATATGATCCATAGAAAGCCCTGAGATGAGACAACATTTTTGGAGATACAAATAGCAATACTCGCAAGAAAAGGAACAGCGTTGCAAATACTAAGTAGGGTTCCTTTTTCATCATCTCCTTCAAGGAAGACTCATTCCATGGCTGAATCATTGATTCTTCACCGCTATCCGAGCCGGTTAGCTCATCTTCAGCAAAATACTGAACTGGTTTGAGTCCTGAAATTGCATACATACAGGTTATAGAACAGCAACTATAAAATTTTACTAGTGACTCCTCAACTCGGTTCAGTTGTATAGAACCGAGGTTCTAACATGCAAGAATAATTTGGCAGACCAATGACAATGTTTAAGACAATAGTAGACAATGAAACGGAGAACAAGGATGATGCATCACTGCTACACATGATTCTTATGTAGAGAAAAATAAAATTACCTGTTGTTTTCTCATAAAATTGAACAAGGGATTGGAGATTCTTCAGCCCATGATTTCGCATCTTTGATGTCTGGTTGACTATCATTATTGAAGGCAAGCTATGGATTCCATATCTCGAAAATATACTGCAAAAGATATGGATATTAGTAGAAATTAAAGCCCATTTGATCAACCTTAGTATTTTGATACAAACTCCAAAGAATTATCATTTGTACAGATTGAGACACATAGAAAAGGCATCAGAAATGCTAATACGGTAAGAGACATACCATGGACACGGAAATGTACCTAAAGGCTAAAATGTAAAGGAACAATCGACTCAGAGGTAGCAATCAACTAGTAAAATGGGAATTAACAATTGTAAAATCTACCATCTACTTTCTCCCTGTATTTAAGAACACAGAGAAATGTATTTCAACTTACAACTATCAAATCCACAGATCAAGACACAGCTTTTGTCCATGCATGGGTGCATACATGTGCACTATACCATAGTAAGCATACAGCACAGTCACTGTTCCAGCACTTGACATATGAAACACATAGAAACTGTCATAAGAATTTACATTTGATAACAAGTCCCTTGGTAAAACTTAAAAAAGTGAAGATTATCTAACTAGATTAACATCCCAGTTGATAAATATGATGAAATAATATTATCAGAGGTTTAGTGGTATCATACCAGGGGAAGGCTGAAGATTGCTCAACAGCTAAATGTTCTATTTGAGGGAATACGGAAGCAAGCACATTAAATTTAGGATGCAAATTGCATGAAAACGGGCACCAGGAAGCATAGAAGAGGACAGATGTATATGAATTTCCCTGTTTAGAAATTAATGCTCTGTCCAGGAAGTTCCCATCAACCTATGACAATAAATAAATATATGACTAAGCACTAGGAAGATAAGTAAAACAAGAACATTAACAATCAAACACTGGAAAAGTTATCATGAAACTAGTAATAGCAGAGAAATGAAGGCACAACATAGATTTTTAAGTGAGCAAAAAAAACTGGTGTATATAAATGCTAAATTATGGCACATGTAAATGTAGATCAAAGCCAGTGACATTTATTATAAGTTGGAAAGAGACACCGACAAGGAAAAAATATAAGTCAAAAGAAAGAAGGCATAAATAAACCCAAAGGCATTATATACAAACTCAATCAAGAGACAGATTATACCTTGAATCATATATATCAAGCATAAACTTTTATGCATATACAAATCCATTCAAGAATATATTTTCCTCATATCTTCAAGTTTTAGTATAAATAAGCAAATCTTGATCAAACTAGACAACCAGTACAATGTGTGAAAATAGACCTAAGAAAACAACTGACCACAATATTAAAGAAAAAACAATGTTCCTGTTATTGCAATAAAAAAAGCCAAAAAGTAAACATCAAGATATGAATTGATTAAATAAATTAATTCTACCAATACCTCCTTCAATAAAATGTCAGGTCACTAGAAAATTTAACAAGTAATCATCAATTGGAAAGTGTTAGAAAAATAGGAAATTAATTTTAAAAGTAACAGAAAATTCGAATACCTTACTATTCTAAGTTTCAAGAGGAATAGTGCAGAGATAAAAGTTTCCCCCCTCCTTTTTTCTGTTTTTCTATGGAGTTTTGATAAAAAAAAAAAAAAAGATGTCTATGACCAACTCTTGTTAAAACCCCATGTTTCTCTCTTTTTAGGTTTCACCACCTTGTCCTAGTGTGCCTAGTTCCTTTATTCATCAATGCCCATCTCTTAAGGAGTTAGGGTTAACATCAATAGCCACCCATGTAAAATAGGGGAGGTACTGTTTGTTTGCAACTGAACTTCTGAAACCAGGATGAAGACTGCATGAAGTTGCAATAACTTGATCCATCCATGGATAAAGAAGAAGCGAAAGAGCATAACCTCCAAGAAATAAAAGACAGCTAGATTTTTTTTTTGATTCTCCAAGGTGATCCCACATGGCTATTCTAGTATGTCCCCTTCCCAATCAAATACTTTCGCATATACATAACTAACTACTGAATTCAAATAGCCATAAACTTTTTAGGCTTCCTATGAGGGACTTAGAGAGTCTCTACCAAATTTTTCCATAAAGCCTCTGTCCAATCTAATTCTTCCTTCACTATAACACTTTACAACCTCCTCTTCACCAAACAGTTTGATGTTCCTAACATTTGTCAGTTATATCTTTCCAATTTCCTTTTGTTTCTTCCAAGCATTTACTATTTGAGTATTCTAGCTGATAGTATATAATAGCTTAAGATAGACCTCAATATCTCAAAAATCTTTCACAAATGACCTGCAGGTGTACAATGCATTACTAAAAGAACTGCCTCTCTCAGAGAATTCTAGTGTATGATTTTGTGTGTAATATAATATCACCTAACACTAAAAAGAAGCCATAATCAAATTAACAAAATACTAGTCGTTTTGCACTTAATTTTTCCTTTCTCAGTATATGAGATTTAAATTCAAAAACCAAAAATTCCAAATCACAGTTTTCCATGTACGCACGTTAAAGTCAAAGCTTCTAGAAGACACTCCAATTGAAGTTCCCAGCCAGGAATATCAAAAAGCCAAACCACCATTAGCCCAAATCCCAATCCGCAAAATTCACCACAAAATCAATACCTAACAAACAATGACCTGGAAATTAAACCTAAATACCAAAATACCCATAAAGTAATATCAATCCAGGCGATCAAAATAAAATTAAACAACAAGAAATGGCATCAAATTAAACACTAAAAGTCCATTAATCCATGAATAAAAGCAAAATAACTAAGAACAAATGCACAAGATTAAAAAAAAATAATGACAGTAAAACAAAATATCATAACAATCACCAATAAACCAATCAATGCAACCAAAATTAACACAAAGTACAATATCTAAAGCAAAAAATTTAATAAAAATAAGAGATAAAAAAGAAAACGTACCTCAAGAGGATAATTTGGGGAGATCGAGAGAGGGCATTGAGATTGAAGATTATACAAAAACAAAACAGATTGTTTAGGGCAAATAGAATCCGATGCCGAAGCAGACACGAACGAAATCGAAGACAAAGCCCCAACATACAGCAATAAAATAAAGAACAAAGCCATTGAAAGTGGCAGGAATCGAGAATAAACACCAGCGGAAAGGGTAATTTGGGGAAAAACACAAAAGTTAATAATGAGAAGAAGATAATAATTTATTAGAGACAACACAGAACAGAAACACAAGTCGAACAAGAAGGAAGGAAAAAAGAAATTGAGTTTTCTCTCTCTTTATTAATTAATTAATTAAAGAAAATAAAAATAATGGTTGAATTTTGTTTTGTTTACATTTTTCTTTCTCTGAATCTCTCTCTCTCTCTCTCTCTCTCTCTAAGCTACGAATTGAATTGGGGGAGAGGTCGTGTCAAAGGCGGTGTACTGAATTTTGGGTGGAGATGGACGGTTGTGATTGTGCTCTTTATCTGTGGCCGTCCGATTCCTACTTTCTCTATTTTTTTTTTTTCTATAGGAATCAAAAATGAAAAATCAATTAAAAAATATCAAGATATACAGACCCATCAAACCTAGCCATTCTTTATTTGCGTTTGGTACCAAAAATCCAGTTTTTATTTAATTTTGGGACAGTTGAGGGATGTAAAGAGCATGATTCTTAGAACTTAATGCTTTTGGTACAATTTTTAATAAATTTTATGCGAATGTGGGGAGCAAAAAGGGAATTCTCCATTCCTTTATTTGTTCTTCTCTTATTTAAAAAAACTACTTATTTTGTATATTTGAGAATAAGTAAATAAAAAATTAAGAGATGATTTTCTTATTATTTTTTTAATTCTTTCGTTCGAAAAATTATTAGATAAAATGAGTATATATTTTTTTTATTTATATTAAAAAGAATCTGTTTGTTATTAAAATGAAAATATATATATATAAATTAATTGATATAAAATATAAAAAGGATAATTAGATTATTTTTTAATTTAAAAAATATAAATTAATATTATAATATTTTAAAAATATTTTATTAAATAATGTATTTATAAAATATACTATTATTAATATAATTACTTCAAATTGTATATATAAAAAAATTATATAAATTAATGTTTGAGGCTTTTCAATATTTGATTTTATATTGCTATGGGCCATCTTAAATCCTAAGATTATGGGGTGCAAATAATTTGTTATTTGATCAAGAGCTAAATCAACTGATTCATATATAGATTGGTAATGGAGAGATTATATGAAATATAGTGACAAAACTAATATATTAGATTTGAAAATTTTTAAATTGAAATTAAATTAAAAGCAAATGAAACTAGTAAATTTTGGTTGTATGCTTTTAATTTGAATTGGTTCATATTCAAATCCAATACACATTAAAATTTATTTGACAATTAATTAAATTTCTAATAATAAAAAATTAATTGTGTATTGGTATAAAATCATTTTATAAATACTTTTTGACTGCAAATTCAAGCATTTAAATTAATATATTTCAACATTTATTTATTATTTAAATATTACAAATTATTTAAATTTATGCTTATATATTATTATATATTTAGTATAATTAATTTTTTTTAATCATGTGTGTTGCATATAAAGTTTTTATTAACAATTTTTTATTTTAGAAAAATATAAATATTTGAAGTATTTTTAATTATATTTAAAATAATAAATCATTTAATTATTATATTTATATAATTTTTATGAATTTTAATTTTTTTTGATAAATTAATTATTTTAATATTTAGTGATATTTATTTCTATATTAACAAAAAAAAGTGATATTTCTTTTTATTAATATTTGGTATACATATTTTTAAAGGAAAGTATATTATTTATACTTAAAAATATTAATTTTTGAATTAGTCAATGCATTTTATAATTTTCCAAAAAAAATTATTTTTTAAAATAAAATGTCAAAAATTAAATTAAAATAGAGTTGCAAAATTATAAATTAAATTTTCAATCTAATAATATAAACTTAAAAAATATGAAAATTAGTAAGTGTGTTTTTATCTGTTCCCATATGTATAGATATATATTAAAAAGTATTTATCAAATAAATATGACTAATAATCTGCTTAAAATTATATTTTTTAAAACAGAAACTTAAATAAAATATAAAGATGAACCAAAATTTGAAAATAAATAATAAAAGCAAATTAATCTTCTAGATTAATAAAAATAAAAAACTTGTAGTATATATATAATAAAATAAACAAAGAAAATTATGAACACAATTAATATCAAATTCTCTAATATTTTGTTTCATAGAATACACATAAATTATGATTTTGTTTAGCTAATAATACACACACCTATATGCAACTAATAAACAAGGTTTTATAATTTTATACCAAATTAATAAAGTTGTGATTGTAGTTAATATGATAGATAACTAATAATATAGTAAATAATTACGTACTTACAACAAAACATAAACATATAATTCACAGCTAATTGCAGCAAATAACTGATTTTATATTGCTAATGATACACACTTCTATGTATAACTAATAATTAGAAGTTTATGATCTTATATCAAAATAATATAATTAATATCGTAATTAATATTGCGGTAGCTAATAATATAATTAAGTACTGTACATTTATAATATTAATTATTAAAATATAAAAAACATAAAACATTACAAATAATATCGATAAATTATTGATTTGAAATCTTCTTAATTTTGTAGAAATTATTGAATTGAAATTTTAGAATTTTTAACTTGAAATCTTTATGAATGTCAATAATTTATTAAGAGAATTATTTTTATAAGAGTGAATAAGTTATAATATTTTTATAATAAGAGAATTATTTTTATAAGAGTAAATAAGTTATAATATTTTTATAATAAGAAGATATATTTATTTATCAAAAAGTATAGATATAAAATTTTTAATAAGATAATTCAAGAATCAATAATTATAATTATAAAAAATATTTTTATTTATCGATATATTTAAATAATCACTAAGATATATTGTTTACAATTTACATAATTATTAATATTTTTTTTAAAACACTAAAAAAGAAGGGATTGATTATAAATTTATTATATAAGAAAATATATGTCAAATTATAAAATTAAATAGTAAGAGAGTGTTTGATTGATTGATTAAATATTTTTAATTAGTGATTGTCAAAATACGTGTCACCCATTGAAAAAATTTATATTATTTGATTAATTAATAAAGTATTTTGATTATGATAATTTTTTTTAATTAATAAATTTTATAAATAATTATAAAATCTATATAATAATTTATAATTTAATAATTATATTCTTCCATCAATCACACGTTTATCATGCCGTCAACCAAACACCCCAAAATACATCTCCGCACATAGTTTATTTTTTATTTTTTTGGGTTGAGCCGGGCTAGTTTATATTCGTTTCCAAACAGAATGCAAAAATCTCCTTTCAAAGTTAAGACTGCTTTTTTGGCAAGTTTCTTCTCTCTCTTTCTCGTTTCCTCTTCTTCTATCGTCTTCACCGGTCTCCAAAGAAACGCGATTAGCACACAAGAGTTTGGGGGTTTGAGTTGAGAAAGCTTAAAAATGGAGATCACAGAGAAGAAGGAAACAGAAAACAACAATAATAATGCTCAAACTGCAGTGGATTCAACATCACCTGACGTTATCGATAAAGAAGCAGAAGAACGCCAAGCACGTGAGCTTAAAGCTGGTTTGCATCCTCTAAAGGTCCTTTTCTCTCCCTCCTTCTTTATCTATATATTATTTAGAGATCTTCAGTTCCTGCTAATTGCTGTACTTAGATTATTTTGCGATGGATTTGCGGGATTCGCAAATGCGGTGAATCAAATGTAAAACGTATTTATATAAAATTAATTAAATTTGTAGTTATGATATTAGAGTCCATTTGTGTAAGTCTGAAGTGAAAATGGATTTGAATTTGTACTTTTGTTTATTGAGAAATTATAAAATATAAACGTAATAGTGTTATCCTAATGGAGCCTTGGAGAAATTAAAAGGCGAGAAGAGAAAATTTATATGTGCTTTGAATTTGAAATGCTAGCTGAAGTATGCTGTTGTTTAGGTTGTCAGATTTTACGGGTCTGTTATTTTATATGTTGTTTTGAACTGGCCAGGTTTTTGTTAGGTCATTTGATTGGTATAAGATTGAGCTTAAATTGAATCGGGTTTTGGAAGATGGGTGAGCTTGGTTAGAAGTAGATACTGGAAAACATGAGTATTTAACAAAAGCAGAAGATAGGCTTTGAAAGCAAAAGACCTTGACATGTGAACCTCTACGGCTCAGGCTATAAAAAGGTGAAATGGGAACTTGGAATGACCCAGAGGTTTGCTCTTTAGGTATTTGAAGCTGCTTTCGGAACCTGAATGGAAAGAAAATACAGTTCACTGTCATTTGCTTAAGTTAGTAATGATCATATTTTAGATGAAGCAATTTAGATTCTCTTACTCTACATGCCATCAGAGATTTCAAATGCTAGTTCTATAATTGCGATAATGCCCATCAAATTACACTCCCAGCCTTTTGATACAGAAGCAGACCCTATCTATAGAATTTAAAGAATATTTATAATTTAACCACAAAGGAAATTCGCAATGTAGAAAAATGTTTTACTTTCTCCTTTGAACTTTGATCCTTTCTATGTCTTATTACCTTGCCCTTCCTCTGGCATAACTTATACCCATGTCTTGCAAAGCAAGCTCAACTGTTGTCCTTTCACATTAAATAGATATGGAGCTGTTACTACTTTGATTAAGGCCTGCAGAAGTCTATGCCTTCAAATTGTAATGCAAATATGCATTATATTACACCACACTTGAATATTTTCACATTTACTAATAAGAGTGGTGTTATCTGTGTGTTGGTTTTTCTTTATTCATTTCTATTTTAGATATATGATTTATAATGACTTTGTTTTAGTAGTGCTTATTTGGCTTTGACTATTTGTAACCAGTACAAGTTTGTATTTTGGTACACTCGCGGAACTCCAGGAGTTCGAACACAAACATCATATGAGGACAATATAAAGAAAATCGTGGAGTTCAGTACAGTAAGTTTACCGTCTTTGAACCTGTGGATATATGAGTTTGAGTTAAAAATCCTCACCAAAATACAAGTTATTTATTTTTATTTTATTTTATTTTGGGTTTATTTTGCTAACTGGACCTTTACCATTGTTCTATGTAGGTTGAAAGCTTTTGGGTCTGCTATTGCCACTTGGCTCGACCTTCGTCTTTGCCTATTCCAACTGACCTGCATCTTTTCAAGGAGGGAATCCGCCCTCTATGGGAGGTCACATCATAAACCTAACATTGTGATAGCTTTTGATCACCTTTTATTTTAGTTGTGGTAATTCCATAATTGCTGGGAATTTTTTAATATTATGCCAAACATAATAAAGAGAATTTTAACATTGTTATCTTCCAGGATTCTGCTAACTCCAATGGTGGCAAGTGGATAATACGATTCAAAAAGGTTGTCTCAGGTCGATTCTGGGAGGATCTGGTAAGAGGAAAAGCTAAAATGAACTTTTCTTAGTTCATTGCATGTGATAGACTTGCTGTTTTGTTATTGCAATTGACAATTTAATGTTGGTTGAAAATTGCTGGCTTCTTTTGTTGCAAGGATCCTTAATTAAGGCCTGTTAATTTTGTTTGACTATTGGGAAGATATGTATGTGTGCATGCGCACACCCATCATGTGTATGTAATTTACATGTATGTTTACTGCTCCTTTATTTCTTATGTGTCCATGTTAGATTTCAGCTTATTTGAACAGTTTTATTTAGAATTTTATATGAACTTCTACCTGTGGGATATTGGTTCCTTGGTGGACGGCATACCATATGAGAGTGACTAGTAATATAAATTAGATGCATTCCTTGTCACTTTTTAAAGCATTGTACGATCCTCCTTTCAACATCGAATTCTGTGGTATTGTTAAGAAATTGTAATGGTGGCTCCTGTTAATTTAGAATTCCTTGAATTGGTAAATTTTTATTTACTTTCACATGCATATGCAGGTGCTTGCTTTAGTGGGTAACCAACTTGAGTACGGTGATAACACATGCGGTGTAGTATTAAGCATTCGTTCTAATGAGGATATACTGAGTGTTTGGAATCGCAATGCATCTGATCATCAGGTCAGTAATCACTGGTTGGGTGACTTTTTCCTTTACCTCTTTGCTATTTGAAAATGCAATATCAACCTTCTCTTTTAATGTTTTATGTTACATTAGGCTGTGATGGCTCTAAGAGATTCGATCAAGAGGCACTTGAAGCTTCCCCACAGCTATGTTATGGAATACAAACCTCATGATGCTTCTTTGCGGGACAACTCATCATATAGAAACACGTGGTTGAGAGGGTAAGACTATCTGGATTATAAAGCTGGGTGAGGAATGCAAATGCAGAGTCTAAGCTCACTTTTAAGTCCTGCTTCATATTTGAAGTTCATTCCCTGATCGAGCAATCCTTTTATATTTATACTTAACAACCTGTTTGGCTGCCTTGATGTCCTGTAGGTTGAACTCTAGATTGATACTGGCTGAAATAGTGTCTGTTTTAATGAAATACTGGACATGCCTTTGGATGCTTTATTATTTTGCATGTATTGTTATATCCAGGAGTAAGCTTTGATTATAGATAAAATAAAAATGTTTGCTAGATCCAGGTGAAGTTCATTGTCTGGTGACAGTGAGTACTGAATATGGCATGCCTCTTGGAAAATGGAAAATAGACGAATTAATGAAAGCACAATCCCAGTATGTGCTAACTGTAAGTTTCCTCTTCTGCGGTATTGCCTATGGCTTTATGCAAACATCATAAGAGAGCATCCTCGAGGAACTATTATCAGTATACCACACTGCTATAATATTTGCTTTCTGGAGATGCTCTAAATTATAGGTTTTCTAAATAACATAATGTTGCTAACTTCAGTTCTATATTGCTGGTACTTTGGTTGATCCGATTAGTCTTAGTTGAAAAAATATGATGCAATTAGACATGGTGATGTGAGAGATTGGATAGTTTCATAATGGCATTTTCGGGGGGCATTTGAAAAGTGGGAATCGGAAAGGATCTTGAACAAGAAACTTAAGGAAACTAGGTTGAAATGCCCAGTGCCCGAGCAGAAGAAGATAGGATTGGAAGGCAAATACGAGGGAACATTCTGTTGATGGCACACAGGCCAGTGTTATGTTAAGATTTAAGGATTTTCTAATCCAAGTCCCTATTATTATTTAACCCTGGTTGCATATTTAGGTATAATTTAGTATTAAATGTATATATAATAAAATTTAAGCAATGATAGGTTCAGATTCTACCTTCCCTGACATTCAGATAAAAACCTGGTTTGCAATTTTTTATTTTTTTGTGCGCCCCATGTGTCATGACATCAAGGTTCACGTCAGTGACTTTTTCCAGATGTTAAAACATATAATGAAAAGTTAACTGCATCAAAAGAGTAAACAAAAACCACTGGCACCAGAGGTCCAACTGGTGTCGAGATGGAAAAGCAGATAACAAGAATTCAAATGCCTCTATTAAGAGAAATCATCAGATCATCATATTAGCAACTGAAACGGATTCCAAATACCTGAAAATATCAAAGACATGCTGCTGTCTTTTATAGACTTCCAGCAAGCCAATGCCAACTGTCATATAAATATAATTTGCAATTGTGTTGGGCCGCTTCAGATCTGCCTCTGTGGTCATGCAATTAATATAGGTTATGAAATAGAAACCGATTATCAACAAGACGATTATATGAAACTCCAGTCTAACTTTTATAGATGTATTGACAATTGATATTTTACATAATTTTGATTATTGGGAGGTTAACAACTTCAGCCATGTATGTTGGACTATCCCGCTACAGCTTCAGCCAATGTATGTTGGATTAGCCCAGCAAAAATTAGGAAACTCTTGACATCTGATAAGTTCCTGACTATCTAAAGCTATCAATCCTAAACAGATGATTGAAGTCCAATGATGCCTACCAAAATCGATGCCAGAAATGTCAGGCTCCTAAATATAAGCAAAAATGGTTTAAAAAAAATAAAAATGAGTAGTTAATGCATTCCACCTCCTGTCTCACTCATTTACCCAGAAGAAGTTATTAAAAGAAAACTGATACATTAATATGAAGACAAAAGGTATTACCACATCCAATTCTTGCACCTGCATTCCCAGTAGTCTTGCTCAGTTCATGTCCACCTGTATACTGGTTTTAATAAACTATGTATACTCCAACAACCAGTAAGAAAAATAATCCAATATGCATAATTATAATAGACATCTATTTTAATGTCATCAACAAACTGTAAAAAAGAAAATGAAATGATAAAAAATGGAAGATATTGACACACACAAGTGAAAAACTCCTTAAAAGCGTGACTTCGGTCCAAATCTGTACCTCAACCACCTCAAATGTCCTGTTGTCATTTCTTTATCTCCAAATAGTCGACAAAATAGCAACACACTTCCTCTTCTACCACATACAATCTAATTCACTTGATTACAAATGACAAACCACCATACACCAGGAATATCTAGTTCTAGCCATATGGACAATGCCATTAATGATTATCAGTTTTTCCATCCTCTTTGCACAAAATAATTGAATAATAAAAAATTTCCCCTTCATCTCAAGTAGATGAAATGCCTGCCTTCAAGAATGCATTGGATCCTACTTGACCATACACATAGGTTGCGTTTGGATACGGGGGATTTGAAATGAATGAATTTGTGTTTGATCTTTTGTTTTGGTGTTTATGATAGGATCATATCCAGATACTCCTGCAGCCCCTTCCAAGTGGAATCAATACTTTTTTGGGTTTTCTTTCTCCTACATATATGTCCTTATACAACAACTTTTCATCTCCACTTCAAGAAAGTCTTTGACGGTGAAAAAAGTCAAGCAAACATGATCATTCTAAGCTTAGACGTGTTACATTCAGATTATATATTATATGCATATGATATTGGTGATAGAATATGAGCTCAGTTGAAGGAATGCCCTTTAAGGTACAAAGACAAAACAGAGCCACCTTGGGAAAATATTACAGGCCTCATAAGTAAATATACTCCACCAAGGTTAGAATGAACAAAAAGAAGAGATAGGAGTAAAAGAAAGTTCGAGCATGAAGATCTAAGCTAGTCTTCTCAAGTTCATGAATGGTTACCAAACAGCAAGTTTGTATACAAGCATAAAAAATTAGAGAGTTCTATGAAATGAAGCAGAAGACTCGTTGAAAAAGAACTTACAAGAAGCTCACATAAAATAGAAATTTATCAAAGTTCAAAAAACTGATTACAAATATGACATGATGCTTACTAACAATTAGGTCTCATCATAATAGCATAGATATGAACATAATAGCAGAAAAAGGAACTGTATTTTGTTAGGTGTTGCGAGGGATTACATTTTCCACTGAACTACTGTCTACAAGGATTGCAAGATGCATGAAATCAAATGTAATATGCAGATTTTTTTTCCTTTCTGAAAAAGAACCTTTACCTTTCCAAGATTATCGGGATCAGCATGCACGACATCAGCCCTCCCCAATATTGAATGAGGTCCACTCAGCGGTATCTACAAGTTGCAACCAAGAGAGGCAGTATACTAATTTTAAGATTAAAATTCCAAACTCAAAACTTTCATGAAACAAAGAAACCCAGCATGAAATGTATATAGCATTTGATGATCATTTAATATATGGATCAAGCAAAAGAATCATAATTATCTTTCAAATACCATAGCAAAGACAATGAAAGTCCACGAGACCACAGAATGCCTCTTCCCACAATTATTTGTGAATTACCTGCATATCCTTAACTGAAACCTCAGCAATTCCTGCAACATTAAAAATGAAGCTAAAATCATTACAGCTTTTTTGAATCAACGAATTTTCATGCGTATTTCTAAAATCAACAAGTTATAAAAAATTATTTTCCGGATGTTCGGTATTTATATGCGAATCAACGGATTATAATAGGATTTCATTTTATCGATGTTATTCTGCTGTGTCAGAAATGCAGAGATAGGCGCAAAGAGGAAGAGTACCAGTGGAATTGCAGCATCCATCATTGAATTCTTTCCATTAATATGCACATTCATTAATACAATTATTTGGTAGGTAACTACTATTCAATGGTTAACCTTTCTTTCATCTGAACTTGAAAGAGCTAAATAAATATTAATTAACCTAATTATAACTAAATGATCTAAACAATTGCAAGAAGATAATTTTGAGGTTTCTCTCTACATTAAAATGGTTCTCCTCAAAGAAGGCAATCATTGGATTCATGTTGTATGATTCTTATCCCTTTCTTTTTCTACGTTATTATCATTGTCCCTTTTATTATTGCAACGAATGCACATTCACAAAATAAATATCCATTATTTGGTCCCAGAAAATTTTCTCTTATTCCAAATATCCTCAATGAATGGAAAAGAGTTGGGTTATGATGAACTCAGCTGAGCAGCCATTTTACGTGGAAAGTAGCGAAGGTTAGCCGGCAGGATAAAAATGGCCACCACACAGTTGGCGCCAAGTGGCGGGACCCATTTGATTTGATTGTTATAATTACTTGTTATTTATTTATTTAATTAATTAATTCTGTAAATTCTAACTTCTCATTGGGTTCTAAATATCCCAATCTGATAATTTTGTTTTACTACAGAGAAAGCGCAAAAAAGAGAGAAGGAAAAATGAGAGAGGTGATAAGCATACACATAGGGCAAGCCGGTATTCAAGTTGGGAATTCATGCTGGGAGCTCTATTGCCTTGAACATGGAATTCAACCTGATGGGATGATGCCCAGGTTTCTTTCAATCATCGGTCTATTGCTTTGTTTTTTTTTTCTCGATTAATTTTATATATCTATATAAATTCTGTTTAAGTTTTCTAACAGCAACTTTGAACCTATTAGAAGAGATGATTGTTGTCATGTTTTTGGTGGGGATAATTAGAACTAGGGTTTTTTTTTCATTGAGGAATATCAAAATCAAATTCCAATTTGCTAACTTACAAAGCTGAACTTTTCTGAGTCCCATGTTCCTATGTTTATATATATATATATATATATGTATTATAAATTTAATCAATTGTGGGTTGTAAAAATCTCGAGATTGAAGAATCCAATTCATTAAAAGGCTGTGCAAAATTTTTTATATTAGATGCAATCGGCCTATCAATGGAAAAATGAGGGAAAAAACATCTACTTCCATCTTTATTAACTAATTTACTAAAATATGTATTTTTTTTTTTCTTAAGTTTTTTGTTTTCTTAATTGGATGAGAAGCATGTCTGGTCTATAAATGTCGATCAAAAGCTCCTCTGTGCTTTTTTATCTTAACCTAATGTGGATGTTGAATATTCTGCTGCAGTGACACCTCTGTAGGGGTTGAACATGATTCTTTCAATACCTTCTTCAGTGAGACTGGTTCTGGCAAGCATGTGCCGAGAGCTATATTTGTTGATCTAGAGCCTACTGTTATTGATGAAGTTAGAACTGGGACTTACAGACAACTTTTTCACCCTGAGCAACTTATTTCTGGCAAGGAAGATGCTGCTAATAACTTTGCCAGAGGACATTATACAGGTATATGGGTCTGTACTGCAATGTTAAAATGACTATCTCATTCTTATTGTCTAAACTGTGTAAATTGCTTTGTTGGTGGTGAATATTGCAGTGGGGAAAGAAATTGTTGATCAATGCCTTGATCGAGTGAGGAAGTCAGCAGACAATTGCACTGGTTTGCAAGGATTTTTGGTATTCAATGCTGTTGGTGGTGGCACTGGTTCTGGTTTGGGTTCACTACTTTTGGAGCGCTTGTCAGTAGATTATGGAAAAAAGTCAAAACTTGGCTTCACCATCTATCCTTCTCCTCAGGTATGTACTTAAAGCCCTTGGGCATAAGCACTTGAGAGGTAAATTATAAGGAACTTTATTCACTAACAGTTCATAAAATAATTCTTCTGCCCATATTCTTGGTTGTAATATAAACCAGCATATGGTTTAGTCACAAAAAAAAAAAAAAAAAAAAAAAAAAAAGGGAACCACAAAGAAGTTTTTGAACTTACCTGTAATGTAAGTGAATAAATTTAGCGTGGTTTTTGGAACATTACAATTTCATATGCTGTGCTCCATAATGTTTTTCTGGGAATTATTTATCAGCTTCATTAATTTTTTCTATGTTGCCTTCATTTGCATCCAAAGGACCCAAACTGAAAATTTGGGCATTTGAGTTAATGGCATACTGCAAAATGCAAAATGCTTTTCCTTTTGATTGAACAACTAATATGAAACTCACAAAAGAAATTTTACTGATATCGCAGGTTTCTACTGCTGTTGTGGAACCTTACAATAGCGTGCTTTCTACTCATTCTCTTCTTGAACACACGGATGTGGTTGTGCTTCTGGATAATGAAGCTATCTATGATATCTGCAGGAAATCATTAGACATTGAAAGGCCAACTTACACCAACCTGAACCGCTTAATATCCCAGATAATCTCTTCTTTGACTACGTCCTTGAGATTCGATGGTGCCATTAACGTGGATATTACAGAGTTTCAAACTAACCTTGTGCCATATCCTCGCATCCATTTCATGCTTTCTTCTTATGCCCCTGTAATATCAGCTGCAAAGGCCTACCATGAGCAGCTATCAGTTCCTGAGATCACAAGTACTGTGTTTGAGCCCTCAAGTATGATGGCCAAATGTGATCCAAGGCATGGCAAGTACATGGCTTGTTGTCTAATGTATCGTGGAGATGTTGTGCCAAAGGATGTTAATGCTGCTGTTGCCACCATAAAGACAAAGAGAACAGTTCAATTTGTTGACTGGTGAGTTGAACATCCCATGTGATTCATTTATGAGAATTAATTTATAGCAATATTGGTCCAGCACTGATGAAATGAGACTCTGTTTCATTAGTGGCAGAATTAATTATTTTGTTCTTATTTTCTGTTTCATTAATAGTTGCAGTGTCATGGTTGCTGTTGAAATATCTGAGAAACACTCTGCTTTTAACGTTGCCAATCCAGAAAATTAGTTTACCAAATGTAGAAAATATCAAATCAACATAAACTACTCTAAAGCATCAAGTAGTTGCTGTCATTTTGGAGTTTCTTTGGCTAACAAGGAACTCTGACTCTATATCTGCAATTATTTATATTCCTTGTTGCTTAAATAATGTGCTTTTCAATCATTAGTTTATCAAACACACAAGTTCCAGTAAAAGGGTTATGATCAGAACTAAATATATGCTTACATGATCCCTCCACTTTTTTGGTAGTGGAATAATATTGTACACTTATACTTTCAGGTGCCCAACTGGTTTCAAATGTGGTATCAACTACCAGCCACCAACAGTAGTACCTGGAGGTGATCTTGCTAAGGTGCAGCGTGCAGTTTGCATGATAAGCAATAATACAGCTGTAGCAGAGGTTTTCTCTCGAATTGACCACAAATTTGATCTCATGTATGCCAAAAGAGCATTTGTGCACTGGTATGTTGGGGAGGGCATGGAGGAAGGTGAATTTTCAGAAGCTCGTGAAGATCTGGCTGCTCTTGAGAAAGACTACGAGGAAGTTGGTGCTGAAGGTGTTGAAGATGAAGATGAAGGAGAAGATTATTGAAAAAATGAGACATCAACAGCTATATGTCTATCCTTTCCTGTCTGTCGTTTGTTTCTGGCACTGTATTATAAAGAATGTTATCCATGTCATTCATCATTGAATGTCTCAGTGTTTTGGCTCTGAACCTAATGATGTTTTGTAAGAATACTTTGGAAATGTATCATTTTCATCTTTTGAAACGAGGCATGTGAATGCCAATATGATTTCTCCCTCATAGCTTAGCCAAGTCCCTACTATTTATCTTCCTGTGAAAATTTTGGCGCAAATGTGGACAAATTAACTTAGTTGATACTTGTGAGGATATTTAATTGTGAATCAGAAAAGTTATTGATAAGATGGAAAGATAAACACAACTACTATACTATGCCATTACTATAAGAAACTGTCATCCTCCTCCTTTGATGGCAAACTTCACACGGGGCTACACAAATCTTGTATGAAAAGAATTTATTTTGGAAGCGCAATATTGAGACAGCAAAACCAATGTCATGCCACTTTCCTCCGTTTCTTATTTGTTTTTAAGTTTAGCCTCAAGGTAGAGCAATTGCTGTATCATTAGAATTGTGCAAAAGCATCCTCCTAACTCTTTAGATGCCACCATTAACGGTCTGAGGCAATAGTAGAAATTAGTTCACTTATTTTATATCTGTATACCTACCTTTTCTTTAAAATAGTTGCTTGAAAAAACACAGGATCTCTTTTGGCAGCATCTAGATGGATCAATATCTCTTGCAATGATATCATCTGATGGTGGTTGGGAGCGTTAGTTATGCCAGATATTTTCTTGATAGAAAAATGAGGTTATAGACCTAATCTTGGTTAACAACGTATACATGCTTACATGCTTTGATAATGATCCTCAAACCCTAGCAATCCTTGATAGAAATCTAATATTTAGCAAGTTTAAAAAATTCGTCCTATAGTCCTGTTTTCGCAACTTCTGAAAGCAACAATTTAAACTCATTTCAAAAATTGCAGACAGCACATCCTTTGGGAACATGCTTCGTAGGGGAAGAAAATAATTATTAGCCAAGAAGCATATATTAGGCAAGTCAAAAGCTGAGGAAATTTTTGCCTAGCAATCAAAGATAACTATCAATGATGTGAAATTAGGCTACTTAGAGAAGATTGGAACCAATTGCCTGAAATTGATTGTACATGGTTGTATTGAATCCTCTGATATTTTGTATGGAATAATTGCTCTTAGTTCTCAAAACTGTAACTTTCTTTGGTTGCAAGCCAAATAAATTAGATTAAAGTCCCCTTTCTTTGTGAAATGCCAACTCCTATATAAATACCGCTGTCAACAAGAAAATTTGGGAGTTTTTTTTCTTCTAAAAACTCATCAAGAACAATATGGAAACAAGGCAATGACCTTTATGCGACAATTTAGACATGCCTAGAGAAAATGACCTTAACTTTTCTGGAAAGTTATTGGTGACATTGTCAAAGATTTCAATATTATGATAAGATGGAGAATAAACCTTAGTAGAAACTGCTACTTTGATTTTCTGAATGGCCATTGGCCTTGTAGGGCCCTTAGATCTTCCTATTTGAACTGTAAGAGATTGCAACATAACTTTCAATGCTAGAAACATAGATAACATCTATATCCAAAGAGAGGAGTTGTTTTTTATTTTTTTCTTGTACATTGGAAATTTTTAAAACAAAAAAGTGTTAGATTTTGAAGTTATAACATACTTCACTAAGAGCAAGACACTAGATAAAAAAAAAAAAAAAAAAAAAAAATTAAAACAATGAAAAAGAAAATTTATATTCATCGATGATTGTAAAGACCTTCCAGAAACTCTAGGTGACATCCCCGTGTATTCTGCTGTAAAAAAAAAATAAGGTTCGGGCAACAAGATTTCAACCTCTATCTTTGACTGATGTTTGTCCTTGTAATTTTTGCAAACAATCCTAGAGTAATTTAAAATATTGGCGGGAGATCCCACAGAGCTTCAATAGGATCATGGACTGTTTCCATATACTCCTGCACTCCATTCATTGCATATAGAGATGCCGATATCTGTCTTTCCTCTTTCATTCTATCAAATTCTGTGAACTCCAGGTCACTTGTTGTCTCAGGTAACAGCATATTTCTGGGGAAGTCCAGCACTTCCTGAGTAAATGAAAACCGATCAAAATCAGGTCCAAAAGCCCATGAAAGATCGGACTGAGAAGATTCCAATTCAAATTCTTCTCTGCAGTTGCTCATGTCTGGTTTGTATACATCATCAAAAAACTGGGTATCATTAATTATCTCACTGGAAGGAGTATTATAGTTATCACTCCTGCTGCTGCTAGTGCAAGTACTTGTAGTGAGAGTGCTATTTGATGGGGTAGAAACTTCAAGATTTTTTTCTTCCCTTGGTTGTTTTTTTCCTGCTTTCTTCTTGTTTAGTAGATTTCGGATCCTGGAAGCGAGAGGAGAATCCAAGGAGATTTGAGTGATGAAATTGGTTCGAGTATTTGATCCGCGAAGAAGACAGGCAGCTTCATCATAAGCTCTCGCAGCTTCTTCAGCTGTCTCAAAGGTGCCAAGCCACATCCTTATCTTTTGTGTTGTGTCTTTGATCTCAGCTACCCATCTCCCAGAAGGCCTTTGCCTAACACCAACAAACTTGTTATTATTGTTGTTAGGCTTATTTCTCCCCTTGAGTTTGCCTGTTTTGGTAGTTGGAACACCTGATTTTTTATGCTGCTTTTGTTGTTGGAACTGAATTTCCATTGAGAAAACTTTTGCAAGAAAATGTGGGATTAGGACGAACAGATTAGAAAGACAGAATGTTTTAATTCAAAGAAGAGAGAATAAGAAGGAAAAGGAACTGTTCTACAACTGTGTGTGTCTACATGTTCTTGTTTGGTTTTTGATAGAGATACGTATACATAGTTGAAAGGTTCCTTTTAGTTTTTTAGGAGCAATTTGGTGGTGATATGATAGGGATATACAGAGTTTGTATTTAGTGTTTATAAGCTTATGGCGTTTAAAATTTTCCAATGCAAGCAAATTACCTCCCAAAGGAGAATTCTCTCTTGCATACTCTTATTTTGACTCGAGCCAAAATGACTGGTTTGTCCTTACATTAGTTTGCAATGGTCAACAGATTAACAAACTAAATTTATTGGCATGGTTAGCCTAACAAATATAAAATTTGAAGCACAGTTTGTCAAACAAATGAACATAATAGAATAGTCTGATTCATCATCTTATATTCTTTAAAGATGCAGACAGCAAAAAGTTTATGATTTTAAATCTTCTTATTCATCATTATAGGTGAAAATGATGAAAAATTTAGCCCACAATCACATAAACCCATTTGATATCACTATGAAACACTATCAATAAATTATGATTCATTACACAACATCAATTACCTTCATCAATCTCTCAAAAAACATGTAATGAAAAAATTATATATATATTAAAAAGCATAGAAAGTGATTGGGAACAGAAAAGTCATTCCACAAGCACAGAAGATTAATCCTAGATGGGAAAAGAGATTAGACATGGAAAAGAATACAACCTTGTTACATTAGTATATTGGGCTAAGGCTTAATTAGTCTTATTTGTTCTAAACTTGGTCAAAACATATGACAAGAGAGTGTAGAAGCTTAAAATGTTGCCACTTGGAGGCACCAAAATGAACCTCTAGATAACCCAAAAACTAAGCTCCAAACTCAAAAACTATTGCTCAGGAGAAACATATACAGACTCTGTCAAGCACTAACCAGACAAAGGAATATCATATCGTGCACGCTGCGTTAATTTTAACTTCTTCTTACATCACCAAACATAACTAATTTATTGTTTATAGATTCCTTTTCTTAATTTGTATTAATTTATATCATATAAGGTTATTAATTTACTCGCCAAAAATGATTTATGTTATTAATTTACTCGCCAAAAATGATTTACCTGATTATCCCATATTATAAGATTTCAGATAATATATATTTTTTTTTTTTGATAAAAAAAGAAAAATTGAACAATAGAAACTGAATATAAACCCACAATGAAAAATTGGTTTCTTGATATCTTATCATGGATAACAGTGTTAGTTCTTTATAAGCGTGCTGATAAATGCCAGGAAGCCTTACTGTATTGTCTACTACTAAGTGCTTTTGATTATTTTTTCTTACTTTTTCAGTGATTATTTAGAACCAAAAATAAAAAGAAACACTTTGTGTGAATGGTTCCAAGAATTCACTTCATTTCATCATCCTCCACTCCAGTCTTCAGCAAGACAATTGAAGGAGAAACAATCAAACTTGTTTTGATCTTTCGTCATCATTTTGTTCTGATAGTTGTTTGTATCTTACATGCATGAGACATATAAAGAAAAACCAACATAAACGCTTGAGATAAGGGTTTAAATGAAATGATCAAAGGAGTCATTCATTATTATTAGATAATAGCTATCTTTCTGATTGTGGTCTGGTCATGAATCCAACAGTTTGTGTGTATGTGGATATTGTTAAATTCTGTGTTCTTTTCGCATATAATAATAATTTTATAAAATTTGCTTAATTAGAAATATGCTTCATTTGGTAAAGACCAGGGGACCATTTCTATACAAGTATCGAAATTGACCTAATTTATGATTCTTTTTATTATTTCTTTAATTAAAAAAAAAAAAAGCATAAGTAGGTAAACTTTATATGTCACGAAAGCCTACTCTGTCACGAGATTCTTTTGTTTTTTCTTTTATTTTTTCTCCCTTCCATTTCTTATTATCAGCTGTTTTGGTCACATTCATACAATACCATAGGTATAGAAATTTACAGCTCACGACAGCAAATCTATATTCTTAATAAAAGCTTCTTCGCATTGGAACCTCTCTTGTACTCTCAGAGTGGGTTGAACAAATCGATTCTTTCTATTCCATACACGATTACAAGGTATACATGAATCACCGATGTGAAGGATGACTGTGATTATCATTTTTACTAGTATGCTCTGAATTGAGAATGGAATTCAATTTTTGAAATAATATATATATTTTTTTATAATTTATTTGGTTCACAAAGAATTCAAAATCCTCTTGATAATTTTATATTTAAATCTTGAATTTGTATTGAAGTAATCTCTATTCTTAATATAATCAATATATATATTTTTAGTTATTTTAAAAATAAAAAGTTTAAATAATAAGATTTCTTAAAGTTACACCTGTTTTCTACTTTTCATAATTTATCCACTCGTTGGCTGGATTCTGGATCCATTCTTTGCAATTAGAAGTTTGAACTGCCAAAAGCTACAGTGACCCCGTATATCAGAGAATAACAGAGAAAGAAAACCAATGATGTTTTCAATTAAATTGTAATAGAATCAAGCAGACGAAATTGAGTAGGATACACTTTTATAAAATGAAAAATATATATATATATATATATTCATGCACTATATTTAACTAGTTCATATCCATAAGAATAAAAAACAACAATTCTAATACAAGAATAGCCCCACTCGCAATCCACAACCTCAACCACAACAACTCACGTCCGTAGACCTAAAAATCTCTATTCGTTACTTCACTCGAGCAATGAATAGCACTAAAAAAGCATTAACATACACATTCCGAGACCAAAACTTTTCCTATTTTTGACTTTCATATCCAATGGATAAAAACTCTACGGGAATTTCGTTACAGAGCAGTTGACCGGAGGAAAAAAAAATGGAAGATATTAACAAACAACATGCACTAAGTACAGGTAACAGCATTCCCCAAAAACAATGGCATGCCCACCAATGCAAAAGGAACCCAATTGACCAGAAAATTTCTTCCCAAAAAGGAACAAGGATATACACATGCAAATCAATAATTAACAATGACATCCAAATATCTCCCAATGAACTAAGAAGAGAGAATGGATTGCAATGCAAGTTGCTGCTGTGGCTCTAAGGATGACCAAGTTGATGCTAGGGTAGCAGGTGGTAACATTTGCTGAAGTTGCCTCAATAGATTAATCATTCGACTTGCAGTTTGCTCTGTTGCCAAATCTTTCCCCGCGCATATGACCTACAACAGTAAGCATCACAACAAATTAGAAGAATAAAAAAATAATTTCATTGGATATATATATATAATAAGAGTATAAAGCAAGTAGAAAAAAAGATGACTATACCTCAGCAAAAACAAGGACAATTTTTGGAAGATATTGGTTGTTCAATCCTAGAAGTTCTCTATCTGACCTGAAAACAGTCGCATTTTTCTCTTTCAATTAGCATTTGCACTGAAATACAAGAAGTTCAGAATGGATAGAGGAAGAGATAGAACAAGAGATCATGCAGAATATGTAGGAAACAAAGTCCAAAAGTCCAAGATTTACCTTTCAACCATTGAGCAAAGCTGGTCATGCACAAGCTTTGCCTCGATTAAATCACTTCTTATTGGTAAGCGGCTTAACCAGGCAGGGATTACCTGCCAAATAATACAAATATGAGAAACCATAGGAGAACCATAAACATCCACCAGTGGAAATTTATTTCTTTCTCAATGTGGAGCATGAGATAGATGCCAAACAAAAAAAGATTAAAATAATATAAAAATTTATGAAAATACATGACTAAATCTATGGAAATGAGAAGTCATATCATGCATAGATTAAGCAACAACATGATACAGGCACTTCGATTAAAGCCTTTATACAACATAAAAGGCTCATAATATATTAGGAGGCTCAGCACTGGAAATGACCAACTGGACTCCAGGAGGAATGCATACAAAATACTAACGCTGTAGTGATAAGTAACAAAGCAGGCCATCTAAAGTTGCACCACATATGTTGCCTAAACCAAAATCCGCTTGCTCATCAAACTTCTAATTCCCAACAACCAGCTAAAATTTAATATGAAAAGAATAGCATAGGCAATGCCCATAGCTCAAAATAAACCCTGTTATATAAATAATTTTATTTAATCTCAATGGGTTCTGTTGACAATTGAAAAGGGCTGATCAACATCTAAAATTTAGAAATACCTGTGATGCATCTATACTATCCCGGTGAAACTGGCATATTTTTCCAAGAGCTGAAACAGCATTGTCATATGCCATTACATTGTCTGAATGAAGTGCATTAGGATCACTTATCACAATATGCAACTTAGAAAGGGCCTCTGCAAGAAGATATAACCAAAAAAAAATAGCACTTTAAAACAGATGAAGACATTGGTGGCAAGCGGAAAAGCAAATATACAACTGATGAACAAGCTACCTCTAACAAATGGTTTAAACACAGATCCACCAAACTCTGCACAAACACCAACCCCATAAACAGCTGCCTGCAAAGCAGTTGGCATTCATTTAGTAAGAAAACCCATATTTAAAAGAGAGAATACCAAAGATTTATAAACACAAACCTGGCAAACATCTGATTTTTCATCATTGCAGGCTTCCAAAAGGAAAGGAACATAAGTATCATAATATCTGTTCCAGTAACATGTAGAATAAGTACATAGAAATATCTTGTCAACAGTGGGTATCTAGAAAAACTGGAAAGGCTTACTTGAGAGCTGCTTCATGGCAATTCTCAACAACATCATCAAATATGCAAATAGCAATTCTCCTCTCTTCTGCTGCTTTATCCTTTCCCTGCATGATAAAAAATTCAATCAGCAAGAACTTAAGCAGATTTTGTTAGTGTAGACCAGTAACCAAAACCATTTGTTAAAAGAACAAAGTAAGCAAAGCCTTTCCAATCAAAGGGTAACTAATGAATAATTCACACGTATTCGATCAGATTCAAATATTAAAGATCTTATTCAACCAGGCAAAACCATCCATGGTCAGATGACCACCACATATCCCATCCATGGTCAGATGACCACCACATATCCACGTAGCAAGGGGATTAGAATTTATTTAAGAGGGACAGAGTAAAAGCAATGCAAGTGGGTATATCACTGACAGTTAAGTGTGAACTATATAGAGCACCCTTACCCACCAAAAAAGTATTAAAAAGTGATAAATTCACAAAGACAAAATCTAATCAAAGCTGGGAAATATAAAACAAAGACGGCACACATGAAATATGTTCATGTGATGAAGAAGCAACAAGACAGGCTTTGTCTGAAACATATCTAAGAAGCAACAGATAATTTTAAAAGATGGATATGGGCTTCACTAAAAATATAGGTAGCATGGCGTTAAGGAATAACTTACCCACATGGGTGTTATGTAAGATGAAAGCTCATCAAAGAAAGGCAAGAAAGAGACCCTGAAAGTCTTAATTAGCATGCCCAACAAATCACCAACCTTGAAGAAGAATAGAAATAAGAACAACAATTAGTTTATTGTCTAATAAAAGAAACAAAACTCAGCAAACAATAAGCCCAAGTCCAAGCATAAATATTTAGATATTATACTTGATCAAAGAGATCTTCTTCTTGCTCATTTTCTTCCTTTAGTAACTCCCCTTCTTCTTCATCGAAGTCCTCTGCTTTTTCCCTTTCTGCTCTTTCTTGTTTCCTGGCTGCACTGGCTGTGATGACCTGTTTTATCTCCTCCACAATGGACCTTACTTGGCTTTCATCTAAAAGGTGTCCAGAAACCTGAGGAAGATAAACCATAGCAAGATCAATTCATATCCATGACAAAGAAGCTCAGCATAAAGGAGAAAAAATAAATCATTCTATTAATTACAACCTAACAGTTCTCACATCCAACAATGACACCAATGCTGTGCAGACTGAATGACAACCATCCATATAAAAAGAAACTAGTTCATAAGATCTACAGCTCAAAGAAAACTCATTAACAATTAACATATTATGGTTTGAAAAGCTAAAAGTTACAAACACAGCCATTGACTTCCAACAAAAATGTGAGCTGAAAGCAGAATGGCAGGTATCGACTGAAAAAGCAGAATAAAAAAAAAATTAAAGAAATGACAACCAAGATAACCTATTTTAAGTAACTGAAAGGTGGATCAAGCATAGCCAATAGGTGAAAGTAGAAGCTGGTCAAAAGCAACACCCTAAAGCACCTCTACCTTTGAAAATCACTTAGACTGCTCTCAAAAGACAACAAAAAACAAAAGGCAAAATCTTTCTTTAGCCATAATATTTCAAGTCAAAGCACAAACCAACAGAAAGCTTGAGATCTACTTGGGTTAAAAGGGTGACTTATGTACTAGAACTATTGTGATTCGCATTGAGAAAGCAGTAGTCATTATACATTAAAACCAAGAATATTAAAAACATTTGAGAATGGGCATAATAGAACCCTCCGACATCATAAACCAGAACTATTGTGATTCGCATTGAGAAAGCAGTAGTCATTATACATTAAAACCAAGAATATTAAAAACATTTGAGAACGGGCATAATAGAACCCTCCGACTCATAAATCAACGTTGCAAACCTGTATGCATTCAGTCAATGAATCCAGCATGCTTGCACAAATTTCTACCTCTGGCTCCTACAAGATGGTTTGCAAATAAAAAATAACTATTTAGTCAAATAAATCCATAACCCTCAATACAGACAGAAGTACATATAAAAGACCATTTCTATATTCATACTAGAAGAGACCAGGAGATAAACAAACAGAAGAAAACCTTCTGTAATGCCTCCACCAGAGCTGGTACAATGTAATCCAACAACTGCTTTAAGTATGACTGGTCACGTCCTTGAGATTGACCCTCATCTATAGCTAGCTTAGCCGAACGTAATAGCTCTGGCATAGCTGTGAACAAAACAAACGAAACAACATCAAGAGTCCTGAAATTCACAAATAGATACATGTGCACATATGCACTATTGTTAAAATATAAAAGCTTAGACAATACCTGAAACAGCTGCCTTCCTAACTTCTTCATGGAAATAAAATTTAAGAAGAGGAACCAATGTAGTAGCAACCTGCAGTTTTCATCCATTGTTTAATATTATATGTAACAAAATCACTGAAACCAAACAGAAGAAACCCCAAAAGGGCATAAAGCAAAATGAACCTGATCTATCCATGGGAAGAATCCTTCCTTCAACTCATCAACATAACAGCACAGCATGTTACAAGCTGTTGCTTTTTCCTCCAGAACACTAGTCTTGATACCTATTCTTCTATCCCCAAGAGTGATTGTTTCAATGCTGCAATAGAAATATAGCTTCCTAAGTAACTTCAATCACTCATGAACAAAAGCTTATTTTCTGAATCCTTGCCCTTTCCTTCTCAGGACCCAAATGAGCTTTGGCAAAAACAAATCAAACCAGGCAATATTGCATGGGACAATTTATCTTTGTAAGAGGTTCCTCCAAAACATAAAATAGAATAAGTACTGGACTATAGCAGGGTGATGCAGAGAATTACTGGAGTTTGCAGGAATAATTTATTTGGGAACAAATCTATCATGTTTTTAGGTATATCACAGTACCCTGAAAAATAAATAATAATCTTTTTTTTTTTCCTAAGGGAGCTGCCTTTTTCCACTAGCCAAGGATGAATATCAACCAATAATTTTCAGAAACTAAGAGAAAAATACTATCTTTCAAATTTACTAGATTGCGACAATTGCGACCCCATATTAATTCAAATATTCTTCCTCAAGAAGATGGAAGTTTCAGTTAGTATATACTTTGATTAGAAAGAGAGTGATCGAATTGACACATCATCATCATCAATTCACCATTTCCAGTATCTTCAAAATTATCCCACTTCATCCAATGATCAACTAGTATCTTATGCTTTATTAGTATTTTATATTGACATTACAGAACCACATAGGCAAGTCAACAATTTAAAATCATTGAAATCTACATAAAGGAAAATGCACAAAAATGAAAAAATGCCCTTAATTATAAGAAGAAGGTGGTGTCATTTAGAGAAGAAACCACTCTACAAGAGAATATTATGCGGAACTAAATTAAAAACCATAAAATTGTGTTTTAAAAAAAATTAAACAAAAAGAGAAACCTGTCATCATCATCATTAATGTCAACATTTGAATCTGCAGATGTAATGGTCACATCAGGCTTAAGCTGTGCAGATTGAAGCAGAGGGGGCATGACAACATTCATATATGGAAGAAAATCCTGCCCAAGGCACTTGCAAAGTCTGGCCCATGCCTACAACATAAATGTGCAATTAGGCTTTTTTACATATTAGTTTTTCAATATCTAGAACAACAACTAAGCCTTAATCCCAAGATAGTTGAGGTCGGCAGTTTTTCAATATCCACATGTAACATAATTTAGATAATAAAAAATTATTACTCATAAAAATAGCAACACAAAATTGAATCTTTGACTGGTTAAAACTTACTTGTAGCATGTAGCTTGTTGTCGGATCATCTGCCTCCGTTTGAGATCCTTGTAGTGACATTAAGACATCCATAACCTTGAACAAAAACAACAAACGACAAGACTGTAATTGTTCCATGAAAAACCTATGAAATTGTCATTGCTATGACAACTTGGACTATTATTGGCTGAAAATTCAGGGCTTAATCTCACATACTGCAGGGACTCATCCTACTAATCAAGAAGTAAAACAGATATAAGTAAATCAGGCCATAAATTCAGCACAGGAGAAGATTGATAATGCTGCTTAACACAAGTTAGCCAATATAAGCACGTGTAGGAAGGGAGGATATGTGATGGAGAAAATCATAAACAGCAAATAACTACCAGCAGAAAAATAATTTTGTAGATCGTGTTTTCCATCATTACCTGCCTAGCATCATCTCTAAATTTATCCCTTCCAACAGCCATCCCAACCAAACTAATGCACTCCATAGCTTTAGCACAAAGCATGCGATTAGACTTGTCATTTGCATTCACCAGTATGGCTTTCAAGTAAGGCATTACAGCATCATAATATTTATGAAATTGCTCCTGTTAAATCAAAATACTACATTAGGACAAAGAAAGTTTTATTTTGTTCTTTTTTATTTAGAGAGGGCAAGTGGGGGAAGGGGGAGGAGGCACACTGCAATTGAGATACACGAGCAATCAACGACAAACCGCATGCACTAATGGTTCAGCAAAATCAAAATTGACATATCCAGCTCCTAAGTTGGAGTCTTGTCAAACATTCTACCTATATTGATTTACAACAAAGTAAAAACAAACCCAAGGTTAATTGGACAAAAAGTACCTGTGATGAATCAGCAACTGATGCTAAAGCCGTCAGAGCACCCTCTTGCACCATTTGCTTCCCATTCTAAATGTCATATGAATAATTCAACACACATAAATGAGCATCGAGACATATCAACCAAAAGAGAAAGCAACCCAAGAAAATATACAAGGTATAATTTTAAGATCATGCAACTGAATGAATTAATTCAGACGTAAGGCATTTAAACTCTAAATCCCCAAATCCTATAAAAGCTTAAAATACTCTGGACAGAATTTCATTACACTTAGTCCTTTATCATATACATAATAAAGAATATAAATAAAACTAAAAGAATATAAAGAAAACTAAGTATACTTGAGACTGAGGTTGATGAAGAAAATAATTATATACCTGAAGGGTTATGAGAAGTTTACTAATAATTCCATCCAAGTATGGTACCAATATATCTGGGGTGCAACCTTCACTAAAATTGAGCACCGCTGAAGCAGCATGGGCCTACAACATATAATAATAGAAACATGACACTTATGCATACTGTTGAACGAGAACATGAGATGATGAACCTATTAAAAAGGCTCTAATTGTAAAATAATTACTAACCAATTCACATATATATACACAGAAACTAATAAAACGATTAGAATGTGATGATAAGAAAATATAATTTCACGAGATTGTAGAAACTGATTCAAAATTTTAAAAATCAAACCCTATATGATACTAGGTAAGCAAAACCAATTACTAATATAAGCAAACAATTATAGAATTTGTTAGATATTCATTCTAGCGGATACAAATTTATGTCTTCATTGCACAAATGCACCAATGAACTAGTCTAGATATGATTACAGAATATCAACTCAAATATTGAGTACAAACCAAATACATCTTCTTCTCTCTCCTATAGGGTGAATGCTCTCCCTCTCTCTCTGTATATGTGAAAAATATATGCATTTTTTTTAAGGTAGCATCTCATAAAACAAACAAAATATTGGCAACTATCAATATACCATTCACAATATCAAAGCAATAAAAAATTTACAGTAGATTACAGCAGCACAAACCTGAACTCGAGGGTTCTGAAAATCATCCATTGCTCCAGCTAAAGCAGGTAGCACTCTTTGATGATACTTTACTTGCAAATCCGGCCCCAGGTCAGTTGACAATTGTCCAATTGCATTTATAGCTGCCCATCTCACACGGGGATGGGGATCTTGAAATGAGTTTAAAATCATAGAAACTACATGCTCAAGGTTTTTTATCATCACCTGCACCATTTCAAAGAAAATATAATAACAAAAGTCAAAAAAGAATGATGAATAAAACTTTTAGAAAACCTATAAAAATGATAAAGGTTAAAAAAACAGAAGTTATGCGTTTCACAATAAAACCTCAACAAAAAAATGTACAAGAAGAAGAAAACATCCAACTAAAGAACAAGGTAAGGGTGAAGCAACAGCAAGCATCAGTCATGTTCTAAATATGGCCACATGCTTTTAGCATTTGACCAACAATCACGATGCTTATGTTTAAAAACTAACTCAATCAAAAGGAAACTGCAAACAAAATAGTCATAATGCAGAACATTTATACTTTTGAAGAACCCTCAGCAATTTGTGCTAGTGCAATGAGGGAAGCGTGGTGCTTCTCCCACTCTGGAGCTGCCAAGAAACCTTGCAAAACCTCTGAAGCCACCGGAATCACAGTGTTTCCACCAAGAGAAATTGATACCCTATCTAAACACTCCTGACCAAAACCATAATTACTGGTCTCCCCTGCATCCTCATCCTCACTCTCAGCGCTATGCCACACAGGATCATCCTCTATATCCAATAGCAACTTCATTAACACCATAAATAACCTATGCACAAACTGAGGAAACTTCCTCATCATCCCAGGCGCCTTCTCTCGAGCCTCTGCTAATGTAATTACGAATTCAATAGCTAAATGTCTAGTGCCTTCCTCCAAATTCTCTGCCTCTGCTATTTGCAACATAGACCCCACAACCTCCACTATTTGCTTCCTCAAAAACCTCGGCTCACTGCCTGCTAATTCAATAAACAATTCAAGAGCTTCTTGAGCCGTCACCTCTTGGTTGCTATTTAATGCCTCAGTTAAGGTTCGCATCATCAATGGCAATAAATCCTGAAACTTTTCACGATCACTATTATTCGATAAACATTGAATAAAATTGATTGTGGCATTTAAAGCAGCAATTCTAACATCGGCACTAGTCGAATTACTCAAACAATTTAAAAACAGTTCATGAAGAGTATTCAAATGCGGCATTAGGCTTTCACCAATAAACTGACCCAACTGAGCGAAAATTAAAAGTGCTGATTCCTGTAAATTAGGATTCTGTGCCGTCACGCATTGAAACATGAACGGCAATAGTTCAGGCCACCCGCCATCTGGCAAAACCGAAGCAGCAAGCTCTGAAACCGTATCGTTTATTTTTTTAATTATCGATTTTGAAGTTTCTCGCTGGAGAGAAGAGATGAGTATGTTTTTAATGGTCGACTGAGTTGAGTCACTGAGCTTAGGGTAAAGGAAGGAGTCACCGTTGGCAGCCGCGCGAGTCAGGTGCTTGCGAAGGAGGACAGCTGACATGGCACGAACCTCTGGAAGGGCGGAGGATGAGAGAAGGTGAGCAAGTCTAAGGAGGAGAGAGTCCGGTTGAACTTGCTTGCAGAGGTTGAAAAGTGTTTCGGCGGCAGACCGTTGCTCATTGGAAGAAGACATGAGGTGGTTTATTAATGTTTCGAAGTGAGACGGGTCAGGCCCAAGGATGAGGCTGAGTTGCTGCAACTGAGTTGGATCGGCCGCCATGGATAGAGATTTTGCGAGTGTTGGTGAGGTTTGTTCTGGTGGTGGCTTCAAAGAGAGGGAGGGAAGATTGAAGGAGAAAAGGAGGGGTTTTGGTTAAAGTGTGGGTTTAGGATTTTTTTTTTTTCCTCAAGTTTGTTATTACATCGTTACCTTCCAATCAGTTACTGCCACGTAAACGATTGGGTTCGATGTCTTTCAGTAATTATGCAGGGTTATGGAATAGGAACTGGATTTGGGGTTGTTGGGCAATTTTTTGTGTCATATTTTATATATTTATAAATTTTTGTAAAAATTTAAAAATTATATTTTGATAGTATTTGATATAATAAATTTAATTATATTTTTTTATTAAATAAAAATTAAATTAATAGAAAAAAAATATAAATATATTAAATTTAAATTATTAGATTTTATACATATAATTTATTATTTATTTTTATTATATATTTAATTTTTATTTAATATAAAAAAATATATCATTGTATTCATTACATCAAATATTATTAAATTATTATTTTTAAAAAAATTTTATAAAATTTTTTAAATCTCTAAAATATAACACATAAAAATTATTATGTAAAAATATACAACAATATTTTAAACTCCATGATTTATTTTAAAATATGTCCTTAATTATTATCAGACCACTAATAGCAAATTTTTTTCAAAGAAAATACTTGGCAGATTACTAAGGATTTTATTTTTAAAATGGTTATTAATTATTTTATAACAAAATACTACTATTAGTAGATTACTAAGGATAAAAGATTATTAATGATTTTAGAAGAAAAGACTATTATTAGTAGATTACTAAGGATTTTATTTTTAAAAAGATTATTAACACAGGTAACTTTTCACATTAAATTTTTTTTTTTTATTTTTATTAGTGATATTCGAATTTTTATATTTATTTTTAAAATAATTAAAAAAATTATGGTTGATACATGTTAGCAAATAATAAAAATTTAAATTTAAATATCATAATTTTATCTTTCAAGATAATTACGAAAATTATGATTAAATTTCAATTTCAGTCTATATAATATAGTATTAATAACTTTATTAAATAATTGAAAACAAGACAAAAACAATATTTTGTTTTCTAAAGAAAAAAGAAAAATTAATTTGAAAAAAAAAATTCCCTCTCCTTAATCCAAGTTCCAACTTCCTACAGAAAAACAATAAACAAATGTAAATTTTCAGTAGTTTAATTAAAACTTAAACATGATCCAACAACCAACAATCAACAATCAGTTATCCTATAAGAATTTGTATTAGGATCACTAAAATATCTAATTACAAATATTATTTATTTATACTTATGTGTTTTGATATTCATATTATTCATTATTTAAAATTTAATTTTAAATTCTTAACTCTTAATTCTAATTTTATTAATTATATAACTTTATTAAGCAATTAAAAATAACAAATATTTCATTCTCCGAAAAAAAAATCTTTAAAAATGGAAATTTTTAACTATTTATTTTAATAATTATTGGTTAAAAGAAAAATTAAGATTTTATTTGGTGCACTAATTTTGTAGGAAAAACAAAAAAAAAAATTAAATAAGAAAAATAAAAAGAAAAAAAATTATAATTTTTTTAAATTATTTTGATATCTTATTTTCATAATAACAAAAATAAAAAGAAATTTATCATTTTAATTTTTAAAAAAAAATAATAAGAAGTAAAAAAATAAATATTTTTATAATTTTTATTTTTTATTCATTTTAATTTTAAATTTCTCTTCATTTTAAAAAAAAATTATTTTTTTGAAATTTAAATGAAATTTCTCTTATTTTCTCTTTCTCTTTGGCTAACTAAACAAAAAAATATATATATTATTTTTTCCCTCTATTTCCGTGGAAACAAACATAGTCTAAAAGTTGGATGATTAATTTAGGACTCTTAATCTATTATTTTACTCGGTTTGGGTTTCTGTGGCGTGTGGAATCTGTGTAGCCCATAGTTGAAACAGTGGGACCTTACACTAGCATTATTACACGTGGCATCTTTACAGATTGTCGTGGCGACCAACACTGCCTCTCTATCATAATGATTCGAAGACATCAAAAAGAGCAATGCGATTCGGTCAGATTTAAGTTATTAAGGACCGTTTATAGTTCAAGATAATGATGGTGATGAGGCCTGCTCGGGAATCCAACCGCCGAAATCCACTACAGTACAGTGCATTGTATGTTGTGGATAAAAGATGCCCCTTTGGTGCAGGGATGAGAATATGGTGGGAAATCTCCGTTTTTCGTGAGGATTTACCCCGAACGAGGTGGAAATTTTTCGATTTATCTCCCCATGAAAACGGGGATGAATAATATATTCTCCCTGTTAACCGGGGACGGGGAGTGTATTCCCCACCCTGTGGGGATCTCCATTCCCGTTCCCGTGAGTACCCGTTATTATATTTGATTAATTATTATATTTATTTAATTATTTCTTATATAAAATTATATTAATTAATAACATATATATATATATATATATATATATATATATATATATATATATATAGAATAATTTGTTCAATAAATAGAATAATTTGTTCAATAAATAATTCTTATGAGATTGTTGGAGTTTATTGAAAGCACTTATTGGATTAAATTTATTTAAGTACTCATAATTTAATATATGCTAAATTTTTAATATTTTATTAAAAAATATTATTGAATATTTTTGATGTATTAAAATATTTATATTTTAATTATGTTTGGTTGATGTTTTGTGTGTTTGAATTTATTAATATTTTCTAAATAAATTTTTTTATATTTTTAGCTATTATTTATGAATTTTATAAATATAAATAAATTTAGTAATA
>CANXYC011109851.1:0-12661 GCA_948193065.1 Aleurites moluccanus | reverse complement strand
CTTTAATCATATGTATGAATATGGAAATTATATGATGTTATAATTCATCTGACATTAATGAAAATTGTGATTTGTGAGTTCTACGGGTTTATGGTGGCCTTAAGCCTACCCTTGCCCTAGGACCGTCGCACCACTGGAGTTGGGGTGTGACACTTTGAAATCCGAATCCCTACGAAATTGTCAGAATAAATTGCCGAAGGAAAATGTAGCAAAAGCACAATTAAGAAAAGCATAAAGACCAAAAGGAAATTTGCTAAATGTGACTTACTATATAAGCCACACTTAGAAATTTTTGGCCATTTCTCTTCTTCTTTTGTCCAAAATTTTTCTCTTCATTTTCAATTGATTTTTCTTCTATTTTGCTAAGGAAAATCCATGGAAACTTGAAATAAATTGCATATTCTTCATCCTCCATGCATTTGCTACCATAGAAAATAAGAAAATTTCAAAAACAAAGCACTAAGGGATTTCGGCCAAACCACCAATTTGAGGTAAATTATTGTTTTGTTTGATTTTATGTTTGATTTAGGGTTATTAGATGTTAGTTAGATTGGGTAATATATTTAATTGCATCAATTGATGTATATAATATTTTTGTCCAATTTTCAAACCCTAAACCTAAGTTGTATGGTTTGATTTTGTGAAATTGGATTAGTATATGTAAATTGAATGTAGAATAAGTTAATTGGAATTTAATTGATGAGTAATTGATGGTTGAATTTTTGTAGAAAATTCAATTGAAGGAAATTGCACATTTTGCCTACTTTGAGGAATTTGAAGGAATTGGTAGCAAACCAATTTTGCTTGGTGATTTGAAGTGTTAGGTGAGTCTTTTATGCATCATATGTTATGCCAAAAATGTTAAAATGTCAATTGGAGTCCATATGCAAAAACACCATTTTGGCCGAACCATATTAGGGCAAAATTGCCTATGTTTTGCTTCATTTTTGCCTTGTTTTCCTATGCCAAATTGATCCATTTGATGATGTTTATTGATGTGTATATAATGCCTATGGAATTGCTTATAATGTGTGTATTTGTTGATATTTGGGGCAATATCAATGTTGCACCAAAACCTTACCAAAATATCATTTCATTGTTGCATACAATGTGTTCGATAAAATGCATAACTCAAAAATCCATAGTCCAACCATTTGAATGCCACCATTGCCAATGACAATGGCATGCCAATTGCATCAACTTTTTGTCTGTAAATGACCAACTTATGTTTGATCCCATTATTGGTTGCTAGACCTTTGGTCATTGTATAATCAATTGTTATTGATATCCTATTGCTTCTATTGCTCATTAAATTGATTGATGATGAGTTATCGATACTTGGTGATGCCATTATTCTAAAATGGAATCTATTGATGTGTTTATTGATTCTATTGATTCCGATGTGATTTGATAAAGCTGTAGCCCCAATAGGGTAGTGAGTACATACTGTCAGCATTGTGCACAATGTATTGTTATTATGCCCTAACTGGGATGGGATATCAGTCTTAGTCATAAGACCTGATCCGTCTTATGTTTATTGATATGAGATTGATTTGTGCTTGACACATTTCTATGCATATGGCTCTATATCTGTCATTATCAATCTTATCCATGTGATATATCTTTATTGATATGAGTACTGACTTTACAGTCATATTCTATACTTGACTCTGTATCCAGAGATTTTGAGCAGATTTATTTATTTATCTCATCTACCTATTGTTATTGATATTCCATTTCCTATTTATTGGTCGATGCATATTAGATTTACTGATTATCATATATACTCACTCTCTCACTGTTTTCCTCTCCAGGTAAAGAGTAATAGGCAGATATCCTAACATTTTGACTCTTTATGGATTCTGCAGTTTTTATATTAATGTAATTATTTAACACTGTATTATTTTGTATGTTCATATCCTAGCTGCTCCATGGGTTATGTATGGTATAGTTAGCTTATGAACATGTATGTATGGATATTTGGAGTATAAAATATAAGATTATGAAAATTACAGAAAGTTACAGAATGAATGATAGAGTAACAGAATGAATAGTGCTTATGCGAGTGTATGATTAAAGTATGATATGTAATTGATGGTAGATGATTCCGCTGCAATATTGATATAGTATGAGATTTTATTGCTGTGATTGAAGGATTCTATGGGTATCAATCGCCTCTGGCATCTCCCACACCCTAGGACCATCGCGATCCGGAAACAAGTTGTGATAGAGGTGGTATTAGAGCACTAGGTTACAGATATCAGAGCTCTGGGTTACAGATATCAGAGAATAGATTACAGAGAAATAGTAACTAAGTACAATATGGGTAGAGTTAAGTGGATCATGGAGCATAGAAATTCATGTATCGTCTTTTGTTGTATTCGTCAAGTATATGTATAAGTATTCTGTGTATATGTAATATACTGAGTACGTGTTTTATTTTTTAATAGTTTACAGAGATATCTGAAGACAGAGATAGGGATACCAGAGAGACAGAGGTAGCCTCTAATGAGTCCTTGGTCAGAGAATTTTCTATTTTAGAGGGTCCATTTAGATCCCGACGGACTACAGAGGAGACAAAGAGGAGTGATGACCCTTGGAGGATAGAGATGATGAGGGGAATGATGGATCTATTTAGGGAACTAGCATATTTGAGGCGGGAATGACAAAATGTACTGACACCTCCAGTACTAGCAGCAGTACCAACCCCTATTGCACTTGCTGCAATACATGTTGCTCCAGCTCCTATACAACTAGCTATGGTTCTTAGAGAGTCTGTTGTGCAGGGAGCCCGCCGAATTATTGATGAGGGCGGAGTTTCTATGTTTAGCTTTCTGAAGCTAAATCTACCACAGTTTAGAGGTGATAGAGGCGATGAACCGAATGATTTTCTCGAGCGGGTTGAGAAGGTAGTTAGTAGACTACCTTGTTCTAATAACAGGGCAGTGGAGCTAGTGGGTTTATTGCTTAAGGGGAAAGCCTGGACATGGTTTTCTCATATAATGGAGCCCAGATTGTATGGCAATCATCCTCCTACTTGGGCTGAGTTTAGACAAGGCCTGATTGATGAGTTCCTGATAGAAGGGGTAAAGACCAAGAATTTGATACAGTTTGAGCAACTTGAGCAGGGTAGTAGGTCAGTTGAGGAGTATGCCGAGGAGTTTATCATACTGAGTAGATATGCTACCCAGATTGCTCCTACTAAGGCAGATTTGATTACTAGGTTCATGAAGGGTTTGCATGCCTCATTGCATAATGCCCTATTGGCTACAGAGTTCACATCTCTGACTACCATTATTGATAAAACTAATCAGATGGAAGAGAAATACAAGTTAGAGATAGAGAAGTGGGATCAAAAGAGGAAGGGAGAACCCGGATCGCAGAGTAGGGAGGGAGAGCAACTCCCATCCTAGACAGATTGAGCCAGTACCCAAGTTTGATCAAAGACCTCCGTTTGGCAGTCAAAGGAGGAGGAAACAGAGCAAAGGACCTTCGGTGCAGTCTGTACCTTCTTATTCTCAGGGTTTTTCTAGACCTACTTCAAAGATGCCCATTGTGCCTACTTGTAGTTTCTGTGGTAGAAGGCACGGAGGGGAGTGTCGATGATAGTCAAATGCCTACCTAAAATATGGGTTGTATGGTCATTTTATTAGTAGATGTCCCTTGTAGGGTGATTAGCATCCATCTGCTACAGTTTCTCAGCCTACTGTTCAAATGAGTCAGAATGTTACCAGAGAGGCTCTTGGTAGGGGAAAAGGCAAAGGAAAAGCCTCAAGTAGCAGTCATGCCCCAACAGATAGAGGTCAGGAGCGAGTCTTTACTGTCAACACTTAAAAGGCACAGGGATCTGGCAATGTGGTCACATGTACTATTTTGATACATAATGAGATTGTTGATGCTTTATTTGACTATGGTGCTACACATTCATTTGTTTCACCTTAGTTTTCACCTAAGTTAAATAAAGATAGACAATTATTGAGTATGCCTCTAGAGATAGCTACACCTATGGGGGAGAGTATAGAAATGGATTATTATTACCCTGATTTTGTGATTAAAATAGATGATAACATTCTGCATGCTGATTTGATTGAACTGCCTATGTTAGAGCTTGATGTGATCCTTGGTATGGATTGGCTAACGACACATCGAGCAGTTATTGATTGTTATAGAAAGAGGGTTAAATTCCAGCCTAAGAGGCAGCTTTAATTTGAATTCCTGGGTGATCGACATGAGTTTGGAATCAGTTTTTTTTATGTTATCCAGGCTAGAAGGATGATAGGGAAAGGTTGTTTAGCATACCTGGACTATGTGATTGATGTGCAAAAGATTTATGTAGATATTGATCAGATATCAGTGGTTCGGGAATTCTCTATTGTCTTACCTGAAGAATTGCTAGGAGTACCCCTAAAGCACCAATTTGAGGTAAATTGTTGCTTTGTTTGATTTTATGTTTGATTTAGGGTTATTAGATGTTAGTTAGATCGGGTAATGTGTTTAATTGAATTAGTTAATGCATATAGCATTTTTGCCCAATTTTCAAATCCTAAACCTAAGTTATATAGTTTAATTTTGTGAAATTGGATTAGTAAGTGTAAATTGAGTGCATAATAAGTTAATTAGAAGTTAATTGATGAGTAATTGATAGTTGAATTGTTGTAGAAAATTTAATTGAAGGAATTGCACATTTTGCCTACTTTGAGGTATTTGAAGGAATTAGTGGCAAATAAATTTTGCTTGGTGATTTGAAGTATTAGGTGAGTTTTTTATGCATCATATGCTATACCTAAAGTATTAAAATGTCAATTGGAATCCCTATGCAAAAACACCATTTTGCCGAACCATATTTGGGCAAAATTGCCTAGGTTTTACTTCATTTTTGCCTTGTTTTCCTATGCCAAATTTATCCATTTGATGATATTTATTGATGTGTATATAATGCCTATGGAATTGCTTACAATGTGTCTGTTTATTGATATTTGAGGCAATATCAATGTTGCACCAAAACCTTGCCAAAATTTCATTATATTGTTGCACACAATATGTTTGATAAAATTCCTAGCTCAAAAATTCATAGGCCAACCATTTGAATGCCATCGTCGCCAGCGACAATGGTATGCCAATTGCGTTAATTTTTTATATGTAAATAACCAGCTTATGTTTGATCCCATTGTTGGTTGCTAGACCTATTGTCATTGTATAATCAATTGTTATCGATATCCTATTGCTCATTGAATTGATTATTGCTGAGTTATCGATACTTAGTGATGCCATTATTGTAAAATGGTATCTATTGATGTGTTTATTGATTCTATTGATTCCAATGTAATTTGACAGAGCTGCCGCCCCGACAGGATAATGAGTACATACTATTGTCATTGTGCACAATGTATTATTATTATGCCCTAACTAGGAAGGGATATCAGTCCTAGTCATAAGACCTGATCCATCTTATGTTTATTGATATGAGATTGAATTGTCCTTGACACATTTCTATTATCACAACCCACTTTTAGGCCGTGACGGTCCTAGGGCACGGGTAGACTTAAGGTGACCAAAAGCCCGTAGAAACCATGAACAATCCATTTGTTAATCATTCAATTAATTATTATCTCGTTCATCAATGCTTAAATTCTATTTATTATTTATAAATTTTACAGAAAATTTACCAGAGTTTCCTTTGTAATTTCAATGCTATTCCAAACCCAAAACCGAGTCTTTCATAAATTACACAGCCTGCACTAAAATTTTTTTTTACACTCCCAAGAATTTGCCATCCTTATACCTTCAACTTTATAGATCAACAATCATACATGGCACTTCTAAATTTCTTTTAAAACATATAAATATTATTTTAGCATTTTCAGTACCACTGTATCACGACCGGTTTCTGGATCGCGACAGTCCTAAGGCACAGGAGATGCCAATGGCGATCAGTACATGTAGAACCCAGTATCACATGCACAATCTATAATTCACAATATATTATCCATTTTAGTTAGTTACGATCCGTTATGCTATTCGGTAATTCATTCTGTAAATTTCTGCAATTGGCTGTAATAGTCATATATCATACCACAATATCATCATATAACTCATATCTCATCAAGTATCTCATAATAACATCATCAACATATATACATGTTCATCTCCTAGCTAACCCATACATACCCCATGGAGCAACTAGATAATGAACATCAAAAGAATAATACAAAATCAGAAATATAAATCAGACTGTCTGCAGATACCCCCGGATGACAAATGACAGGATTCTGCACTCTACTCCTCTCCTAAAATGGGTAAACAATGCAAAGGTGAGTATAGATGATACTCAGTGAATCTATATGCATCATCGATGAAATATAGGCTGAAACAATGCTATACACATGATAAGGAATAATGGTACAGTATCAATCATGTAAGTTTACAGAATCAATATCAGAAATCAATAGGAATAACAATGGTCATATCAAGTCATGGAATCATATGGTAAGACAAATATAGGGCCCTGAAACAAGTAGACTATGTGTAATCACACAGTCGATCACATATTAAGTAGGCATAAGACTAATTAGGTCCTATGGTCGAGACCAATAACCCTTCCCAGTTAGGGCATCAATATCAATGTGCACATTGCCGACAGTATGTACCCACTACCCTGTCGGTGCGGCAGCTCTGTCAAATCACATTTAGGTCAATACAAATGAGTATCACATCAATAGACACCATTATACAATAATGGCATCATCACTGTCAATAAATTCAATATCTTTCAAATCAAGTAGTATTTGAATCAAAGGCATGCAAGTTACAATATACAAGCAAGGACAAAGGTTATGGTAAACAACAAAGGTATGGAACAAAAGTTGGTTTGGTAAGGAAAATCGGCGAGCCAATTGGCATGCCAATGTCGCTGGTGACAATGACATTCAAATGGTAGGCCTATGGAATACAAAGCAATAGGCCAAGGCAAAAATAACTAGGTATTTTGTCAAACACTTGGTGGGTACAAAATGACAAGCCAATAGGTTAGGGTTTAGTGCAAATTTGGCTTGCCCATTTCAATCAACAATTAACCACATTATAGGCAACACAATAAGTATCAAATATACAATGGAACACACAATTGAAAGGATCAAATTGGTATGGAATTACAAAGAAAAAACAAAGAAAAACAAAGGCAATGAATAGTAACTAGGTTTCGGCCAAAATGGAGGTTGCACATATGGATTCCAATTTCAATTTCAATGCTATAGACATGTTATTTGATGCAATATAGACTCACCTAATACTTCAAATAGCCTTGGAAACAAGCCCTCCACCGAAATTCCCCAAACGCACCAAATAGAACACTTTGATCCAAACTTCAAGTCTACATCAAATAATCCATCAATTAGTTGTCTATTCACTTACAATTGACTAATTCTAACATCAATGAACAAAATCTAACACTAAATCACGTAGCTCATTTATACAACTTCAACCTAGATAGTAAACTTAGGCATTTCTATCAATTAGCATCAATTGATTCAATATAACACTAAACCCACTTAATTCAACCTAAATAACATCCAAATAAACCAAAAAATTGAACAAAACAACTTCTTACCTAATTGGAGCAAAGTGTTTGAATCCTTCAAGCCCTCATTCTTTGGTTTCCTTTGCTCTTCCTTGCTAATTAATGGTTGAAATAGTTAGAACTAGGTTAGTATTCAAGATTTTCATAAATTTTTCTAAGGAATTGGATGAAGAAATGAAGAAGAATGAAGAAGAAATGGAGCTAGTATGGTTCGACATGCAAAGCAGAAAGAAGAAGAAGATGCACAATTTTGCCTAAGAGTGAAATAAATAGAAAAATCACATTGGCAAATTATAACTTAATACCCGAACTTCCATCCATCATACTTTGGTCCAAAATTCTTCTGTAATTTATTTTGCCAATTCTATCAGGAATTGAATTTCAAAGTGGGGAATTAATACGCTTATTTTAATTTATACTTATTTATAAAAATAGTTCTGGAGTCATTCTGTAACTCCGACCGATCAATTTTCACTATTCACCTTAAACTTCCATTTATTTACGATTTTGTCATTGGTTACTTTTTCAGTGTTCCTAAATGATATTCACTTCTTTATTTTTACCAAAATTACACATAAATTATGGTGATCTTTTACCCCCAGATCAACTTTAGAAATTCTTCTGTTGACCGGACCGCTAATTTCTCGGCAGTATTCCTAACACCGTCTATTTCCGGAAAAGTAACAAGTTCGCTTTCTAACTGGGTTTCTAAAATTATTTCCTATCATTTCAAGACTAATGAACCATAAACTGAGAATTAATTCATACATGTGAGTTAGGAATTTATAGGGGTATTACACACTGTCTCTATCACTTTAATGTCATTGTCATTATCAATCATTATACATTACACATTATAATTTTTTTAATGCCACTGAATTGTCAATTATTTCAATGTTCATACATCATTATAATATTTAATCATCTAATTACATTCAGTACTATGGAGCTCTATGAGTTGACACTTTTGACTTTTAGAAAATAAAATCGTACCTCGATGAACTTGACATTCCAAGTCGAAGAAGAAATTGACTTGGAATCATCTTTCACTATCTCATTCCTGTAAAATTTATAAACAACAATAGGGTGAGTATAAAAATACTCAGTGAGCATGTATACATCATTAAACAGGTAATATAAACTTATAATAGTAAAAGATATCAATGGTAGTCAAGTATCAATAATTACGATGAAAAATATTAATATATCCAATTTACATATCAAGGTTAATTGATTTGCACACCAAATGTGTTCTTGGAAGTTTTGAACAAGTAACAATTAAATCGATAAAAGAATGGCCATCAATGGTAAGCAATAAGATATAAGTTTAGAATCAATGAACAGGTCAATAATACTTGTATCATGTAGATAAGACAGATAAAGGGTCCTGAAACACATAGACTATGTGTAATCACACAATCAATCTCATATCATGTACATAAGACTGATCAGGTCTTACGGCTAGGACCAATGACTCTTCCTAGCTAGGGCATTAGTAAACAATGTGCACATTGCCGACAATATATACTCACTACCCTGTCGGAGAGGTAGCTCTGTCAAATCCACATGTAAAATAGGTCAATGGAAATCAATAACAATATCAAATATTCATTAGGAACATTATAGTACAATGGCTTTTGATCGATGCATATGGGTTTAATTGTCAATCAATGTCAATACATTTCATGAATCATGTATCGATTTCTTTTCTTGATACAAGGGTAGCAATTAACAATAAATATCATGGTATATGGTTAAATATTTCGGATGCATACTTTTAGGCACAATTCAGATACATAATCAATCAAGAACAATAGACATTTTAATATCAATAACAATCAATGGATATGGATGATTTCAATATTTATGAATGATCAAGAATAATCAATAATAGCAATGAGGCATTTAACCAAGAAGGAAACATGTTCATTGGGTCAACAAATCAAAACATGGATATGCATAATGATGTATACATTACTCACCTTAGCTTATAACTTCAATATTTCCCTTTTTCCTTTATCCTTGGTTTTTTATGTTATCTCTTTTGGTACCCATCACATCTCTTATCCATTCTTGACTCTACATATCCAATTAATTTTCATTGAGATACTATTTAACATAAACTTACATTACTTATACTTATATTAAAGAAAATTTCTCAAATTTCCAAGTTACTAGGGTTTTTCTATGCAAAATTCTTTACTGGCAGCCTGTGTTCCATTACTCATATCTCTCTCTATAATTATCCAATTACTTTGATTCTTGTTCCTAATTAAACTCAACATAACATATCCAAATTTCACATTAAAATCACTACTACACAATTTATAGTTTTAATTTAAACTTTGGCCTATAACCAGCCCTGCTACCCTGCATTCTGCCTACAATCCTATTCTGGCAGATTTTGTTATTTTACTAATAACTCAATCAATACTTAACTAATTACTGTAATTTCTTTTCCTATTGAAACTATACACATAAAAGTATAACATATTCAAATTTTAGAATTTTTAGATCACTGTACAATTATTAGTGAATGTCCAAAATTAAATTATTATCCTAAAATCTCTAACCAGATATACCTTGTTTCTATGCCTATAATTAATACAGTACTCATCCAATTATAAAACCATTTTATAAAAATTTATATAACATATAAATGAACATTTTTTATTTTTAACACTTTCTCTAATTCAAACTTTAAAGTCTTCAAATTAATAGAATTCTGTAACCTATGTTCTATTAAACAGTCATTCCGGGCAGTCTATATTTATGGCATAATATCTCATAAACCACAATTCCAATTGCAAAACCATTTTACATAATTTTATATAAGACATAAATGAACACTTTTTATGTTGAACACTTCTTCTAATTCTGTCTCTATCAGTCTGTAGAAATAAAATACAGTAGCATTTTCTAGAAAACCTAATTCCAGATCAGTCACAGTTTTTACTCAATAACTTTTTGCTCACTTAAAATTTTTCAAACTTCCTTTTATAGATATCTAATTAATACATTTTTCTATAACTTTTATTTTTTAACCATCTTCAAATTCAGTCATTAAAATTTTAGAATATCAACTATAATTTACTGCCTTGAGAAACTACATAAATCCTAACTCATTCCTTACATTTTTAGCTTAATTACCTCACTTATTTGCCAAATCATACCTTGGAACTCTTAAATACAATCAAATAACTAAGTTTAGGATGATTTACCTTTAATTACATGCTTGGATTTCCCTCTCTTTTCTCCATCAAATTGCTTGAATATAAGTTTTCTTCCATCTTTTTTCATCACTCTTCTTCCTTCTTCATTTTCCTAGATATTTTTGGTTGATTCTTTGGAAAAATTGGAAGACTTATTTCTTTGGTAGTTTCCCCCCTCAATGGTTCGGCCACTTCCTTGTTAATAGCTTTTTTTTTTTCTTCTCTTTTTTCATACACCAAAAACCAATTTAAAAGAATGAAAGAAATGGAAAATTCTATATTTTTGGCCAAATGTCAAATTCTTTTTGGATGGATATTAAAAACCTACAACAAAAACTCTTCTTTTTTTAATGTATGGGCGGCCATCACTTATTCACTTCTAGAAAATTTGTTTTGATTCAATTGGTGGGTCCCACATCTTTCAATTATTGCACTTTTGACCCCAAAACTTTCTGTAATTTATTCTGTCAATTATGTTTAGATTTAGCCTCAAGTGTGGGAAGTGAAATACCTTATTTTAAGAAATTCTATCCTTTAAAAATAGTTCTAGGTCATTTATGGATCCCAGACAATGGATTTCTAAAATTGCCCCCAAAGTTGCCTTTATTTATAATTTTGCCATTACTCTTATTTTCAGTGTTCCAAAACATTTTTCAACTCTTTCTTTTCACCTAATTTCACATAAAATTAACCTACTGGATTCCCCCAAGTCTAGGTCAGAAATTCTTAAATTAGCCGGGCTATTATTTTTCCGGCAGTATTCTCGACACTGACGATTTCCAGAAAAGTTTTGCATTTACTTTCTAACTGTGTCTCTAAAATTATTTCCCATCATTTCAATGCTTTTAAACCATAAACTGAGAATCAATTCATGCATATAAGATGGGGCTTCCTATGGTATTACATTCTACCCCCTTCAATAAAATTTGTCATCGAATTTTCTCATTCAGGACTGTAAACATCGATATATGAACCTCAAATAATCTCCAATCATCTTTGTAAATATTTTTCTCTATATTACTTATCATCTTACTTAGACTAATTGACAAATTTCATAATTCTCATATAATTTCTTATCAATATACAATCTGTAATCCATAAACATTTGATAATACAGTACTTAGACTTTTAATGTATTATACTTTAATATGTTCAATAACCTTATCAATATCAGTGCATTAATATTTTATTTTTGTACTTTATCATTTCAACCATTAACTTTTTTTTTTCCATGAGCATATTCCTTAAATTTCAATAAACAATAGCTTAATATTAACTTACTTATGTTTGAACTTCAATAATCTGGTAATTATACCATTATACACACTCTTATTATTCTCTAAGCACTATAACCTTAATTTTGTAACTATCTTTTCACCGTAGTTACATTTTCTAAGTTCACAATATATTACTCATTATATTTAATCACTATGACACTAATCCTGTCAATAACCTTTCAATAACAGTAAACTATACCTCAATAATTTCATATTTTCACTTTTCATATTCAATCATCATTTACTTTACATATTTGTCATGCACATCATATGTACTTCACTGTTCATAATTTTTCATATTTTTATTCAGTTCTTCTACTCATTAGTCTTATTGCATATATTCAATTATTAATCAATAACTGTATTCCTAAACTACAATAATCAATAACTTAATATTAATTTAATTAAATTTGAACCTTAATAATCAGTTATGTATATCATTATAGGAACTATTAGTATATCATTTACTTCTTATTTTACTTAATTGCTATAACATGTATCTATTCTTTCATTACAATCATATTCTTAACTTTTCACTATTTTATGCCTCAATAGCTCCATATTCTCTATTATTTGGAATCATCTATCATACTTAC
>CANXYC011109780.1:0-10511 GCA_948193065.1 Aleurites moluccanus | reverse complement strand
TGTTGTGATAGGTAGCATGGCTACTGATGCACTCTGTAGTTCTACCATGTTATTTGATAGTGCTATTCGATTGTGAGCACTTTTGTTCTTGTAAGCCTAACCACATTCTGATTCTTACCCATGTTCTTTGAATTGATATTTCCTTTGGATTAATATATATATGAATGTATATTTCTTTCATATTGCATGTTCATATCTTACTGAGTTGAAGGCTTACTCCTCTTTTGTGGATTTCAGGTGATAGTGTAGCTCCTGAGGGAGCTATTAGAGAAGATCAAGCTTCTTGACTCATTCTTCAAAGAAGCCTTCATTGTAATTATTTTGAAATATATTTATGTATATTCATTGTATGATATTACAGTACAATATGTATTGGGAGTACACTCTAGAGCTCCGTAGTTGGTCATTGGGGATGATAATATTTTGATGTATGACTGGTTACCTTTTTGAGTTACTCTTGTTCCTTAGTGATGTGGGATGCCTCTTTTAATCAGTAAGGAACAAGAGAAAATTATGAAATGATAATAGTAAAGATGTGAATTATACTTATATGGATCATAGAAATGAATATTGAATGATATCTATATTTATTATGAATTCAAAATATAAATGAGATCCAGGCTATGGGAGTTCTACGAGTTTATGGTGGCCTTAAGCCTACCCTTGCCCTAGGACCATCGCACCACTGGAGTCGGGGTGTGACAATGATATTTCTAGAGTAGATAAATTGATTTGGAATTCTGAAATTTTCCATCTCAGGAATTTTCTATGACTTGATAGAAAATTTGAGCTCTATTTTCATGCTCTTAGAGATATAATTTGAAAATATTCAAAACACAAAAGTTATACCTGTGTATGTGTAGAATATATGTTCTTCAGAACATTTTGACTGAATTCTTCTGTGTTAGGAGATATGAGTCTCCAAACATGACTGACTCGGATAGGGGTTTCATTCCTGTGAAATTCCTGAGACTTAGTAGAAAGGTGAAGCTAAGTTTTGAGACCTTTAATGTAGGAATTTAACAATATTAAATACATAAAAGTTTTAGATATACATGTAAAATATATTTTGTCTTTTATAAGTTTTATCAAATTCCCATTGTATTATTAACTATGGACCCCTGAGTCAGACTGGCTCGGGTTAGGGATTTTAAAAGTGTAACCTTTCTGAAATTGGTAAATACGAGGACCTTAAAATCCGAATTAGGGGAAAATCAAAACATGAGAAATGTGTAATTATTATTAGATAAAATTTAATGAAAACAAAATAGATTTGGACCTGCACATAATGAGTTATAAGTGAAAAATCAGGGTATGCTCGGGTAGAAATTTCAGGATTTCTGAATGTTGTCTAGAATTTAGGTTTGCTTCTTGTATTTTAATGTAATTAGGTTTCTAAATCGAGATTTGTGTTTGTTATAGCTGCACAAAGGAGAGATAAAGGAAAAGAAAAGGAAGTAGAAGACCACCTTTTTATTTTGTGCTAAGTGGTTGGATACATTGGATTTTTGGGGTGAGTAACATATATGTTTCTTTACTTGTTGTCTTTGTATATTGTTTCCTTAAATCTTCCCTAAGAAATTGTACTATTATTAAAGTTTCTTGATTATGTAGCTATTATTAATTGAATCATTGATATATATAAATGTATTGATTGATGTTCATTATTGGACAACATTTTTACTTACCCTATATATGGGATCATTGACAGTACTACTCTCCCGATGGGGTAGATATTTGTTCATCGGGCATTATGCATAGTGTATTATATTGGAGACCCTATCTTGGAGGGGGTTAAGGTCCTAGACATATAGTCTGATCAACTGTATGACTATTGACATGCTACTTAACTGCAGCCTCTGTCCATTATTCATTGGATTTTGCTAACTGTCATGGATATAGAATATTTGGCTCACAGTCTTTTCTTGCAAGTGACCAATGTTATTGATTATATGATTGTTCCTATTGAACTATATTGTACTTAAAATTGGATATTGAATTCAATTGGAAACCTTGTTTCTTGGCATTGATATTATTATCTTGGAATATTATAATTTATTATTGAATGACCTTCCTTGTGAGTACCTAGCCTCACAAGTGAGGGAATATATATGTTATTCACTGAGATTCATCTCACCACATTGTGTTTTACCTTTTCAGGGTTTGATAGCTAACGGCGATTCCATTTCCTCTCTCCTCCTCCAGGAGTAGAATCTTCCTTATCTACGTAATGACTCCTTATTTGTATTTATGGATCATTCTATAGTAGCTCCATGATATGTAATAATGGATTTAGTAATGACAATGTAAAATGAAGCTATGCTAATAAGATATAATATTTACACTATATATAAAGTGTGAGGTATTGGATTGGGGAAAATCATAATAAATGGGGCATGTATATTATAGTATGGGGTGAGTATAGGAATAGAAGTGATGATTTGTACAGATTGTGTAAATGTTAGTTATGAAGAGAGAGATTTTGGGTCCTGGGTATTATATTGTAAAAATAGAGTAGTAATGACAAATTTTCTGTAGAAATGCAGAATGAGGTTCAACGGGTTTAGGTGACCTTTTGCATTCTCCATACCCTAGGACCGTCGTATCTCCTGGAATGGGGGATGTGACAGGATGATATTTTGTAAAATGGACGATTTACAAAATATTATACTATGAACTCCAATATTTAGTAAAAAAGGATAATATTTTATAAAAATGACAGATATTTTATAAAATGGACGAGTTACAAAATAATATACTAAGAATCCCAATATTTTATAAAAGGGAAAATATTTTGTAAAAATAGCTGATATTTTATAAAATGAATAATTTACAAAATAATATATTAGAAACTCCAATATTTTATAAAAAAAAAGAGAAAATTTTATAAAAATGGCTGATATTTTGTAAAATGAACGATTTATAAAATAATATACTAAAAATCACAATATTTAATAAAAAAGAAGAATATTTTATAAAAATAGCTGATATTTTGTAAAATGAACAATTTATAAAATAATACAATAGGAATCCCAATATTTTAAAAAAATAGGAAATATTTTGTAAAAGTGACTGATATTTTATAAATTAATTAATTAATTTAATTTTTTGAAAATATTTTTTTAATTTTTTTATATTATTTCTACTTTTTTAATTAATACAAAATATTCTAACTTATTATTTTACATTATAATTTGGGAAAAAAATATTTCAAATTAAAAATTTTTTATTTAATTTTTTCATATTATTACTAATTTTAAATTTGCTAAAAAATATTTTTTAATATTTATATATTATTGCTACTTTTTAGTTAATAAAAATAATTACAAATTGTTGTTTCAAATTACAATTTTAGCATAAATATTCCAAATTACAATTTAGTGATTTTTTTTTTTCATATTATAACTATTTTTTCTTCATACTCTAATTATTCCCAATCAAATTAATTATTATTTTATTAATACTTCATTTCATACAAAATATTTAGCTCCACTTATTTTTTGGCAGGAAGTCTTAATGTCTTGGACGGAAAAGAATTATTATTTAAGTAACCTGTTATTGCGGATATCAAAACTCTTTTTGATATAAACACATAATTTTTACTATCACCAATTAAAGTAAATGGTTACTTGAAGCGTCATGTTCCAAAAATGGAACATGACGGTCTTAGGGTGTGGGACCCGCCTTACAATCAACACTCGTAGAGTCCCTTATCCAGTAATTTTTGTAACTGCACCAACAATTCTTGTAACTACACCTTCCATTCCAAATGAATCATTCGGTAGGAAGGTATTAATATAGGATTTGTGCCCGGATAAATATTTATTTCAAACACTATCTCCCTTTCTAATGGTAATCTAGACATATCCTTAGGGAATTCATTAATAATTGGAATTTTATCTATCCCTTTATGAGCTACATTGATATCCGTCACACTCGCCAAATACACCATACAACCCTTCCGTAGAAGTCTTATGCTCCAATGACTGATATTAGTTTGGTTCGAGTATCACATTTATCCCTCATGATATACGAATTTATATTGTCCCTCAGGTTGAAATTCTATCTTCTTTCCATAACAGTCAATAACTGCATGGTGATCTGTTAACCAATCCATTCCTAATATTACGTCAAGTTCAAGTACTGGTAATTCTATAAGGTTTACCAATAATTTCCTACCCTCGATCTCAATTTCACACCCCTATATACATATTGCACATCTATACTCTCACCCACATGAGTGGTTATTTGCAGGGGTATATGCATTAACTATTTCTCCTTACCCAGTTTATTAGCAAAGCAAGGTAAAACAAATGAATATGTAGCACTTGAGTCAAATAATACTTGTATCAGTACATATTGAATACAAACCATACCTATCACCGTAGTGTTTGACTTCTGTGCTTCTTATGGATTAACTGCAAACACCCTACCTTGACCTCGTCCTGCTAGAGTATGATTAGTACTCTGGCTCTAACATTGCTCTCTGCCTCTACCTCATGATCCTCTATTCTCATTTCGACCCATCTGTACTGTAGGTTGAGAAGCAATAATAGTGGTTGGTTTGTCGCCCCACATAAGGCAATTTCTGATAAAATGGCCCTACTGGCCACATTTTAAACAAGCATCCGTCTGTAATCTGCACTCTCCACTGTGTTTTCTGTCACAAGTAGGACATGTCAGAAGATTTGATGTTAGTAATGACGATCTCGTAGGAGCAAGAGTAAATCATGATGTAGTAGACTCAACAGTGTTTCTTTTCTGTCCCCCGTCTCTAACCTCTTGTAGGTTGACTATGGCTGGTTCTAGCTCCTACTTTTGGTGGTATAGACTTGTCTACTCTCTTCTTTTATTGTCTATTTACTATGTTCTTCCTTCTCTGTTCTCTTTCTTCTTTATATCTTGTCTCAATTTGTATCACTTTATCAATTAATTTTTTTAGTGACATAAATTCCACAGCTACTAGTGCACTGTGGAGATAAGCGTGTAACCCACGTAGAAATCTATCAATTAAATCTACTTCAGTAAGTGCAATTCTGGTGGCATATTTACTTAACCGTATGAACTCATTAGCATATTTCGACACACTCATATTCTTCTGCCTCAACTGCTCAAACTGGATTAATCTGCAGCTTTGTGCCCCTTCTATTAAAAATTCATCAATTAATGCCCTTCAAAACTGTTTCCATATTAGAGGTGCATCACTATATAACTGATTCTCAACATGTGTGACAAACCATCTCCATGCATTTTCTTTCAACAATAAACCAATCAACTATATGGCCCTAGCATCAGAACAGGGCAATCTGCTGACTATCTTCTCCACCTATTCTAAAAATTCACTATGATTTTTAGTAGACTTTCCTCTAAATTCCAATAACCCCAACTTCAGAAAGTTAAACATAGTCAAACCTCCCTAATCAATAGCTCGTTGCCTCTTTAGTCTAGCTGTTGGTTCCATCGGTGTAACTACAGGTTGAATAGGTGGGGGTACTGCTGCAGGTGGAGGGATTAATACTGGTGGGGGTTCCTGTCTGGCTTTTCTCATCTCTTCATTTTCCCTCCTTAAGGCTTGAATTTCCCTCAATAATGCTTATACATTTTCTTCTCCTACTGGTTCTACTATTCCTGGTTCTTGTACTCGTCTTCTTACTTAAGGTGGTTCCCCTAATTCTTCTCGCACCAAAGACTCATTAGAAGATATTTCAGGTTCCTCCTTAGACATTTCTACTCTTCCTCTACCTCTACCATGGGATCTGCCATGGGGTCTACCTTTGGGCATCATCTTTGATCACTATAATAAAACACGAAAATTGTCATATAACGGATAATGCAGAATAAACACATATATATATAATGAATACTGCAAATGATGAAATGAAACCCTATGCTCCATGGTTTTACCTATATCCTAATAGTACATGCTTATCTACTATACTTGTAAACCTAAGCTCTTATACCACCCTTGTCGTGTCCCAAAAATAGAACATGATGGTCCTAGAGTGTGGGACCCGCCTTACAACCAACATCCGTGGAAACCTTGTCATCAAATGTATACATCACCTGTCTCAACTCCAACACATAATTGCATACATATAAATATATTCCATCTCACCATTATCAATATCATCAAATACTTATCTCATATAATTCATAATATATTGGTAATTAATTTACATCATATATTTTCATTTTGTGCATATATCCAACAACTAACTCTTTAAACCATGAAGTTTCTATGGAATAACAAAAATAACATGTTTTAGGGATTTACATAACAAAAAAGAGATTGGTTCCACTGAAGAAGAAAGATGCCTCGAGAACCGTAACAGTCTACTCTGAACTTGAAAAATATTAATCCACTAAAGAGGTGAGTATTACTACTCAGTAAACTATAAATATATTATTATGCAATAAGGTTAGGTAAAGAACAGGATAGTCCACCAAATGTTCATATCAAAGATAACAAGTAACAAATAAAATAAATAGGGTAGTTTAGGTCACATAATTTAATGAATAAGAAAAATAAAGGAAAAATAATACATAACAGATATAGGATCTCGTGCTCATATAAATCTCATTAGCTACTTTTATAGTAGCTTAAACTCGTGAAATGACATAAGGTTATGGCTAGGACTTAACCCTTCCTAGTTAGGGTTAATAAATTAATTAATATTCACATTGCCAATGGTTTGCACCCACTATCCCATCGGAAGTTAGTTCTTTCATGTTTTAAAGTAATTCATACAAGATGGGCTAATGGCATATAAAGGTTCACATATAGCTTCAATGGTACAAGTAACGACAAGTCATCTCAAATAACATAATAATGAATTCTTTAAATAACTTGTTTACAAATTAATGATATTTAAGAAAGAATAATCATACAAAGATTTATCAATGTCAATGGTTTAAGCTAGGATTCATCATCGTTGAAGATAACATATCAAATGACATTAGATTTTTAGTTAAACATTTGGTGGATTGAAAATTAGTTTCATTTAGACATTTAATCGAGCACATTGTAGGCATATTTTTAACAACCAAAAAGTAAGGTTTTGGGCAAATGTTAATTATGCCAAATTATCATCCAACAACAATAAATTCTCAAATAAACAATGAGGTATCAAATTCATTTAATTAACAAAGGAATAAGTTACTCAAATACAAGGAAGAATTAACAAAATTACAAAGGGAAAATGGCCTATCATGGTTTGGCCAACACAAGGGAAATGAGGGGGGTTTTTCAAAATTTTAAACCATGATTTTTCTATGCATAATAATACATTTACAACTTACCTCAAAGCTTGGTTTGTTCAAAAACACTTTAGAACTTCAGTTTCTCACATTAAGCACACATGTCTTCCATCATCACTTTCAACTTTTCCTTCTTGATTCTTTGCTTCTACATGATTAAATTAATTTATTTTAGACTTAAATTAATATAGATAACTCAATTCTAAACTTGGTTTATTAATTACATCTAATTCTCAAACTAGATTTTTACATAATCTTCAATTCAAACTTAAACCAACCCATATCTCAATTTATGCTTATATCTACTTAAACAATCACATATATCTATCATTCTAATCATATTTAATGAAAAAGAAGCGAGTTTAGTTCAATTACCTTAAAGTCTTCAATTTCCCCAACTTAGCTCCCTTGATTTTTTTTTTTTTTTTTTTAGTTTTTCCTTAGATTTTTGGTGAGAATTCTTGTAGTTTTTAGGTGTTTAGGCTTGATTTAAGGTGTAAAATTAATTAGGTTTAGGGTTAGAAGAATTTGGATGAAAGAATTTTTGAAGAAGAAGAAGAAAAATGGAGGTGGAAGGGTAACAAGAGTGGTTCGGCCACCAAGGAAGAAGAAGGAGAAAATTTGGGCCAAAATAAAATTATCTAGAAGTTTTAAGATATTTTTAAATTTTTGATATTTATAATTTAACCCCTCAAATTTTTTATTTATAAATTAGCCTCAAAAATTTTAATATTTACGCTTTGGCCTTAGGTACTATTAGTTTCTATAATTTATTTATCATTTAAATTTTAGATCTCATAATTAATTAGGTGAAATTATAAGTTTAATTAGGTAATTTAGGTATAAAATTTAAATTTTAGATAATAAATTATTATTTTATCTTTTATTTTACGTCTAATTATGTAATTAAAAATGATATAATCAACTATATTAATTATAAAATTTTATTTATAATTATAGAAAAATTTGAAGCATTACATGAATATATATAGATAATATTCTCATATGAAGCTTCTCTTACACAATCAAGTGATTGTGAATTACTAAATCCAAGGATGGAACATCTTTTCGGAGCACGAAGATCATACTCGAATTTTTTTTTTAATGATGAAATCGTCATTTACTGGCACAAGCACCGCCTATTAAGATTATTATGTGAAATTTGTATTTTTTCTTAAATTAATCAAAAGAGTATAATCCTATTTATACATATTTAATAAAGCTAAAAGAGAAATAAATATAGAATAAATAAACATTCCTAATTACAATATAATCCTTAATACAAGTGAAATTCTACAATATAAGAAGAAAATCCATCTTTAACAAGTGGAATTTCTATTCTACAATATAGAAAGAATCTCTAACACTCCCTCAAGTTAATACCGGAAGATCCTGAAGGCCTAACTTGACACGATTTAGAATGAACAAATGATGACCTAAAGGCTTTGTAAAAATATCAGCAAACTGATCATCAGATTTAATAAACTGAACCTACAATTTCTTGGTAGCTATAAGCTCACGAACAAAATGATAATCCAGTTCAATTTGATTAGTACGAGTATGAAAAACAGGATTAGAAGATAAATAAATAACTCCCAAATTATCACACCATAGAATAGGCAAATAAGATGGAGAAAAACCAAGCTCCGATAATAAAGACACAATCCAAACTGTTTCAAAAGAAACATTGGTAAGCTTCTGGTACTTACTCTTAATAGAAGAGCGAGTAATAGTATGTTGCTTCTTTATCATCTAAGAAATAACATTATGACCCATAAAAATAGTATAACCAGTAATAGACCGCTTATCATTCGAGCAACCAACCTAATCACTATTTGCAAAACATTGTAAATGGAGAGACAAATTACATGAAAAATATAGTCCCATGCGCAAAGTGCCTTTGAGATAGCGTAATAGTCGCTTGAGAGACGTCCAATGATCCTCATTAGGTTGATGCATAAACTGACAAAACTTGTTGACAGAGAAACAAATATTCGAATGTGAAGAGTAATGTATTGTAAAACACCCATAATATGATAATAACGCTCAGGATGAGAAAATACAAAAGCTAAATCTTTGGATAATGGTGGCGCAGAAGCCATAGGAGTGGCACAAGCTTTAGCATCATTCATTTATGTTGTGTAAGATGCATACTCGAAATAGTTCGAGTTACCTCTATGCTAAGAAAATAATGAAGATCACCCAAATCTTTGACAGGAAAGGTGACACGCATGGCTTGAAAAAACTATGATATCTACAAGTCATTAGAACCTATAACCAAAACATCATCCACATAGACAAGTACAAATAGGTGATGATTATCCTTCTTTATCATATATAGTGAACTATCCGCTTTGGAAGCCTGAAACTCAATACCAAAAAGAAAAATTGCAAGTTTATGAAACTAAGCACGTGATGCTTGCTTGAGCCCATATAAAGAATTATTAAGTTGGCAAACATAATCCGGTTTCAAAAGATCTACATAACTAAGTGGTTGTTCCATATATATAGTTTCATCAAGAGTACCATGTAAAAAGGCATCAAAAACATCAAGTTGCTTAGTATACCATTTAAAAATTGTTGCTAAGGACAACACCATACGAATGGTGGTAGCTTTAATAACTGGACTAAAAGTCTCATTATAGTCAATACCATTTTCCTGTGTATACCTTTTGGCCACTAATCGAGCCTTATACCTGTCAATAGTACCATCACGTTTCCTTTTAATTCGAAAAATTTACTTATTCCTAACAATATTCACACCACTCGATCTAGGTACCAATTGCCATATATTATTATGTTGTAAAACATTAATCTCATCTAACATAGCTTTTTGCCATTGAACATATGGTTTGGCTTTAGTATATGAAGTAGGTTCTATGTCCAAGTAATTAGTGGATGATTTGCTTTTCAGTTATCATATGGCTTTTCTAGAAGGTATTGCGGTGGTACGAAGAGGCATGGAATGGATGCGGGCTGCTGTTTGTGGATGGGTGGTGTTGGGTTGGTGTTGCTGAAGTTGCAGCGATGGCGGGTTGGCTTGAGGTGCGACTTGAGGCTATTGAATAGGTGAATAAAAGTCTGATAAAGGTCTCATTTTATGTTGAAATGAAGGTGGTGTTGATTCTGAACTTGATAATGGTGAATTGTGAGGTACATAGGAGGACTGTGGTGTTGGTAATGGAGAAGAAAACAAAGAACTTGGTTGGGTATGGGAAAATAAAGAATTAGTAAATGAAGACATACCTGATAAT
>CANXYC011109726.1:0-22825 GCA_948193065.1 Aleurites moluccanus | reverse complement strand
TTAGGGTTTTCCTTAATCAATAATACTCAATATGATTTTCTTAAAATTTAACCATCTTATAGTTTCTATTTTTGATTCCCAACATCAATTTAGTTCAACTCTTAAAGAAAATCTGAATTTAATTTTGAAATTACTGTTCATGTTACTATTCATGACAACCTATAAATTCTGATTTCTCCCACATTAATTACCATTAATAACCTCAAAATGCTTGTAATAAGTTCTATCTACCCATAATTAACTATTCTGACTACCAGAATTTATTAAGCTAAAAGAAAATGACATTTGAAGAAAATTTACTTTATTTCTCCAAAAATGATTTCTTTAAAAAATCTGCTTGAAACCGACGATTGATACCTTAAAATGTGATAATCTAGAGATTTTATACATTAATTTTGAGTATTGATGCATTAGAAAAATAAATGGAACCAATGTGAGAAGAACAGAAGAAGAACGAAGAAAAGAAGATGGAAAATCGTGCAGAGAAATCGCTACTGGGCACTAGTTAAATAGGCTACTACCTCAAAATTTCTGCTCGCCAATCTACCTCAGCAAAGCCACCTTGCAATTGCCACTTCTTCAATCAATTCCGGCAATGCCACTTCGCCAAAGCCATTTCACATGTGCACTTCGCATATGCCACCTCGCTAAACTCTCCTCGCCTAACCCCACTTCGCATATGCCACCTCGGCAATGTCTCTTCGCCAAACTTCCCTCACCTATCTCCACCTCGCATATGCAACCTTGGCAATGCCTCTTCGCATAATGCCACCTCGCCTATCTCCCTCTTTGCATATGCCACTTCGCATATGTCTCTTATCCAAATTCCTCTTCGCCTAACTCCACTTCGCATATGCCACCTCGCATATGCCTCTTCACCAAATTCCTCTTCGCCAATTGCCACCTCGGCAATGCCTCTTCGCCAAACTTGCCTCGCCAAACTCCTCTTCGTGAACTGCCTCCTCGCATTTACTGGCTCGCAAATTCCACCTCACATTTTTCGGCTCACAAATGTCACCTCGCATTTGCCGACTAGCAATGCCACCTCGCATTGTCGGCTCGTAAGTACCAGATTCTGCCGAGCTAGAACCCTTTCTCGACAACTCATATTAAACCAGCTCGCAAATGAGCTACAAACATCCAAACTTCCTAATTCTTTTTGTCACTTAAAATAGACATTCAGGAGTACAACATCCTAATTTCAACTCAAAAAGATATCTACACAGACCATGGTGAATTTCTAAAGGTCACCCTGACTCTACTGCCTAAACTCATTTGAACAGGTCTGAGTAATTCCATTCTCCATTGAGTTATACTTATTCAAATTTCCTAAAATTTTATAGCCAACTTCATAACACATAAAGGGAAATTTCTCATGTTTTCACTTTTAGCTCATTCAGCCTCAATCATTCCCAGAAAATTCAAACATACTCAGATTCCTGTAGAAAATAATGAACAAGACAGATTCTAGTCAAGAAGGTATAACTCTTCACACACACAGAATTTTACAGAATCATTTTACAGGATTAAAGATTAGCTATACATCTATAACTTTTATGTTTTACACTTTGTCAAATTATTCCTTTAAGATCCTGAAATCAGTCTCACAAGAATCCTCCCTGCAAACAGAAATTTCTAGATTTCCTCAAAACAATCTATATCCTCAATTAATCCAATAAACATACAATTAATAAAATATCCAAAAATGACAGATATTACAATTCCTTAGTTTCTTGTAGTTTACATTCCTAAATCAAAATCCCCAATATTCATAAATTAGGGTTTCCATCATACATGATTATATATGATAAATCCTTATGATTCTAAATATTTTTAAAAGTCTAAAAATGATTTCTAACATTGATTTAATCATGTCTTAGAAGAATATAGAAAATTGGGATGAATAGCTACTATTTACCTAAGAACTCTAAATCCATAAATCTTTCTTATAATCCATGATAAATACTATCTTAAAAATCTATACATAACTTGTAATCATCTATTCTAGCTATGTATTAACTTATCTTGAACTTAGAATTGAGTTTAGAGTAAATACCTTAAACCCTAGTGTAATACCCTAGGAAGTTATAACTTATATGCATGATTTAGTTCTCAATATGTGATTCAAAAGTCTTAAAATGATGGAAAATAATTTTAGAGACATAGTTAGAAAGCGAACTAATTCCTTTTCTGAAAATCGGCGGTGTCGGGAACACTGCCGGGAAATTAGCAGTCCAATTAACAGAAGAATTTCTGAATTTAACCAGGGGTAAAAGATCACCATAATGCATGTGTAATTTTGGTAAAAAGAAGAAAGTGAAACATATTTAGGAACACTGAAAATGTAACCAATGGCAAAATCATAAATAAAAGGAACTTTAAGGTCAATAGTGAAACTTAGTTCGTCGAAGTTACAGAATGACTCTAAAACCATTTTTATAAATAAGTATAAATTAAAATAAGCTTATTGACTCCCCACATGGAAATCCAAATCCTGACAGAATTGTTAGAATAAATTACAGAAGAAGTTGGGGTCAAAACCTAATTACTTAAAAACTTAAGGACCAAAATATAATTTGCCATATGATTTTAGTATAAAAGCAATATTTAGAAATTTTTGCCCATCTTCTTCTTCATCTTCTTCCTTTGTCCGAACCACACACCTTCCATTTCCCATCAATTTCTCCATCATTCTTCACCAAATTTCTTAGAAATTTTTAAAGAAAAGTTGAGTTTGATCTTTGCGTTATCTTCTCCCTCCATTAATTTGTTAGGAAGCTTAAGGAAAACCAAGGAGAATTGAAGGGAAGATTTCAGCAATATCAACCATCCAAGATAATCAATTTGTTTATTTGTTTTTATGGTTTAGTTAGATGATTTTAAGGTTGAATTGAATGGGTTTTAGGTTGAATTGAATGGGTTTTAGGTTAGATGGCATCAATTGATGCATTTTGATAGAAAACCCTAAATGACTTAACCTATTTGAAGTTGTTTGAATGAGCTTGATGATTTAGTGTTAGTTAATGTTAATTGATGTTAGAATATGTCAATTAGAGGTTAATAGGTAACTAATTGATGGATTGTTTGATGTAGAATTCAAGATTTGTCAAAGTTATGCCAATTGCCTCCATTGAAGAATTTGGGTGGAAATCAATTTTTCAAAGTATTTGGAAAGCTTAGGTGAGTCTTATATGTATCAAATAACATGCCTAACAACTTATATTGATCATTGGAATTCATATGAAAACTTCATGTTTTGGCCGAACCACTTTTACTATTCATATGCCTTGGTTTTGCTTGATTTTTGTCTTGACTTCCAAAGCCATTTTGATCCATTTGATGTTGTTTATTCTTGTTTCTTTGATACCTATTGTGTTGTTGCCAATGTGCCTTATTTTTGCTTGAAATGGGCAAGTCACACTTGCACCATAACCTAACCTATTGGCTTGCCAAATTGTGCCCACCAAGTGTTTGATTAAATGCCTAGTTGTTTTGTCTTTGTCCTATTGCTTTGTATTCCATAGGCCTACTGTTTGAATGCCATTGTCATCAGTGACGTTGGCATGCCAATTGGCCTACCATTTTCCTTTACAGAGCCAACTTTTATTCCATGTCTTTATTGATTACCAAACCACTTATTGTTGTTCATATGTCATGTATTGCTATGCCACTGATTCTATTGATAATTGATTGATTGATATTGAGCTTATTGATAGGATGCCATTGTTGCATAATGGTGTCCATTGATATGTTGTTTACTTATATTGATCCTAATGTGGTTTGACAAAGCTACCGCACTGACAGGGTAGTGGAAAAATACTGTCGGCGATATACACATTGTATTATTGGTGCCCTAGCTAGGAAGGGTTATGATCTTGGCCATAAGACCTGATTAGTCTTATGCTTACTAATATGGATATTATTGGAGATTGTATGTTTGCATATAGTACATATTGATTCTACTGGAGATTTTATGATTTCATATAGTCTATCCCTTTATATGTCTTTCCATATGATACCGAGCCTATGACATATTCCTTGACTATTCTGTCACCTATTATTGATTCTGTATATTGCTTATTTTGACCTATTGGCACTATTGTTCCATTTGTTACCAATATTTCATTGGTGATACATATAGATTCACTGAGTATCTTATATACTCACCTTTTCTTTGTTTAATCATTTTAGAAGAGGAGTAGATTGCAGAATCTCGTCGTCTGTCATCCGAGGATTTCTACTTGCTGTTATCTGATTTATATATTCTAAATTCTGTATTTTGATGTTCATAATCTAGCTGCTCCATGGGGTATGTATGGAATAGTTAGGATATGAACATTCATATATATGTTATGATATTATATAAGATATATGATGATCCTATGGTATGATATAATGACTGTTACAGCCAATTGCATTAAATTACAATAAGAATTATAGAATGGCAGAATGTATAGTAATTAAGTAAAATGAATAACTAATTGATGATTATAGATTATGCATGTAATACTGGGTTCTACAAGTATCGGTCGCCATTGGCATCTCCAGCATCCTAGGACCGTTGTGATCCGGAAACGGATCGTGACACTTAGAAATGGAGAATCCTTGAGAAATATGAAATCTTAGTATTCTTGGAGGTTTTATTCTTGATTCTTGTGTTAATAAAGATTTAATAAATATTTAAGGAGAGAATTTAATAAGTTTATGGGTGGGTGAAGTGTATTTATGACGAGAGAAATAGACAAAATAATGAAACTGAAAAATGAAAGAATGAGGGTCACATATATATAGGCTCTTGTCTTCACGCTTATAAAGATAGGCTTTACGACCATGAAGGCCACTGTTCACGTTTGGGTTCGAAACATAGGGGTTCTTCACGCCCGTGAAGGCCAAGCTGAGAAAACTTGAAAATCACACAAAGAATTTTCTCATGGTGGTGAATTACATCTCACTCACGTGAAGGATTGGCAGGTGAGAATATCTCATGTTTCTCCATTATAACTTGTCCAAACTCAATCAAACTCATGCATACACATGTCTATCACCTCAAATTCAATCATACTCATCATCTCTTGACGTATAACTTTTCTATGAGCAATCTATACTTAACATAACATTCTAGATCATCTAGCATGCATATACATACATACACTAACTTACATCAAACAAATATAGGTAAACACATAGCCACACCAAATGTTCCAAGTACCGGGTATTACACTAATACATATATTCTTAATGGAAACCTAAATAAATCTTTTAGACCTTAACTCAGCTTAAGATAAAAGAAACAAAATAATAATCTTGCCAAATAATTAATATCCTGCAAAAAAAATAAGAATTATAGAGAAATGAACATACACCACATTACTCAGTGAGAACATATGAGACAAGAAACTTTCTAACCATATTACGTAAATTAAGTCATATATACACATCAATAAGAAATTTTTAAACATTTCAAACCACATTTAAGATAATGCTATAATTTATATTCAAATATTCACATATTATATACTTACATCCTTAAGTTCATATAAGATTTTAAATTCAAATACCAACTTTAATATTTATGTAATCACAATAAACATTCAAGTAATTATAATACAACAAACCTAATGGAGAAGACCTTTTCAGTCTTGTCAAATAACATATAAGGTATTAAACCTAAATATCATTTACAAATGAGGCACACTACATTTAAAATAATGCAATAATTCATATTCAAATATTTACAAAATAATACTTACATCCTTAATTTCATATAAGACTTTAAATTCAAATAACTTTAATATTTATATAGTCACAAACAAACACAATAGAAAAGACCTTGTTAGACTTATCAAATAATATATAAGACATTAAACCCAAGTACCATTTACAAATGAATCACTATAAATAGGCTTGGTACACATTTAACATATAAGGCATTCAGTCTGATTCTTATAATAGTTCATATATAACCCAAGTACACTATGAGAAGTCTAAGTTATGGTCCTATCCCAACATAAAATAACAATTGCAAATATAATATATTAGTCACTCAAGCACATATCAATTAATTCATAACAACATTCAATACATATACACATAAAATAATTTGTTTCCTAACTTTCAGTAAAAACAATACAATAACAATCCAGTTTTTCATATCATTTACTGATTAATAATTATCAAAGAACACATATATCCTCACCTGTTTGCAAAGTATCTAAACAATAACTTCCACCTTATATGTTGTGTTGATTAGCCAAATCTCCACATGAGTACATAGGTTTTATATTAACAACTAGAACCTAACTTTTCTAATTAAAAAAAATATGCAATAAACATATAAATATTATTTATTACAGGATACACAAATGATATGCAATACAATATTCTAATATAACTTTTTCATTCCTTTGATACCCTTTATGTGAGCAGAGATTAAATATGCTTTAAACTCTTAAAAATAACTCCAAACTTAACCAAATTTTAAAAACAATTAGGTAAGTATTAGTAAACTCAACCTCTAAAAATGTCAAACCCCAACTCCAGTGGTGCGACGGTCTTAGAGCAATGGTAGGCTTAAGGCCACCATAAACCCGTAGAACTCACATATCCTAGATCTCATACACATTTATATCAAATATAGATATCATTTAATAATCATTTCTAGGATCCATATAAACATAATTCATTTCTTTAATTATATCATTTCATAATTTCCTCTTGTTCTTTACTGATCAAAAGATGTATCCCACATCACTAAGGAACAAGGGTAACCCATAAGGTAATAATTCATACGACAAAATATTATCATCCCCAATAATCAACTACGGAACTCGAGAGTATACTCCCAATACATATTGAACCATAATAGTATACAATGATTATACAAAAATATCTCAAAATTATTACAATGAAGGCTTCTTGGAAGAATGTGTCACACCCAAACTCCAATGGTGCAACGGTCCTAGGGCAAGGGTAGGCTTAAGTCCACCATAAACTCGTAGAGCTCACATATCATAAATCTCATACACAATTATATTAATTATAAACATCATATAATATCATACAATGATCATTTTTATAAATTCAAATAAACATCAATCATATCTTTACCATTATCATTTCATAGCTTTCTCTTGTTCCTTACTGATCAAAAGATGTATCTCACATCACTAAGGAATAAGAGTACCCAAAAGGTAATAATTCATACATCAAATATTATCATCCTCAAATGATTAACTACGGAGCTCTAGAGTACACTTCCAATACATATTGTGTTATAATACCATTTAATCAATATACATAATCATATTTTAAAATAATTACAATGTAAGCTTTTTGGGAAGAAAGAGTCAAGAAGCTTGATCTTCTCTATTAGCTCCCTCACTAGCTATGCTATCACCTGAAATCCATAGAAGAGGAGTGAGATTTCAACTTAGTAAGATATGAACATCATAAATCAAGACTCTGAACATCAAATTATAATCATGGACATATATTTATATGTATGGGGATGAAAGAATCACAAACTTTTACTTGAAGGAACATGGGTGCTTATAATAATTAGTACTATTAAATCATATCTCAAATCAAATCATGGTTCGTATTTGGAATATAAAATGCCCACAAAGAACGGCATTATCAAATCTCATCTGATAAAACTAATCTCATGTCATATCATATGTATCAGTAGCCTTGCAACCTTAACGTGAACGCATGCTTGGCCAGGCATACGCCTAGAGCTCATGGTCCTCTCTAGGTGGAACACTGATAAAAACCCTATCAGCTGAGCTCCCAAAGTGCACAATGGACCAATGAATTTACTCTCATTGGGAAGAGCATTCTATCCATGGGGTCATATGGTATCAATCTCATAAGAAGCATATTGGTCGCAAGACCATCAACATATATCATTATTCATTTGAATTCAACAGCAAGAAGCATATGAACTTGATCCAAGAAAATTGATCAAGTCATTTACATTATACATATTTATATATGGATGAACAAATATAAGGATACTTGGTCATATTATTTCAAAGAACGATAATGAAATGAGATGTTCATACTTACCTCTTACACAATTTCTCTTAAATTTTTTTAGCAATTTGCTCAATTCCAACTTCACAATTACTTTGATTTCCTCTTCCTAAGAAATTTCCCAAATATTCAAAATTAGGGTTTTCTCCAAATCAACAATATTTAACATGATTTCTGAATATTTAACCATCTTAGGGTCTCTATTCTTAATTCCCCAACAACAATTTAATTTATCTCTTAAGAAAAAATCTGCATTTAATTCGGATTTATTGTTCATGCCACTATTCATGGCAGTCCATAAATTCTGATTTCTCTAACATTAATTACCATTAATAACTTCAAATTGCTTGCAATAAATTCTATACACCTTATATTAATTATTCTAACCAACAGACTTAAATAAATCTAAAAGAAAATAATTTTGGAAGAAAATTTACCTTATTTCCTCAACACTGAAATTCCTGAGATTTCTTTCTTAAATTTGATGATTTCTGCCTTAATATAGAATAATCTAGAAGCCTAATCCATTAATTTAAGTATTAATGCCTTAGAGAATAAAATGGGACTAATATGAGAAAAGACTGAAATTAACGAAGAAAGAAGAAAGGAAAAATTGTGAAAAACGCTACTGGGTTGCTGGGGTTAAATAGACCACTGCCCCAGAATCTCGCTTGCCAGCTCGACAATCTGCCTCGGTAAAGCTACATCGCATATGCCAGCTCGCCATTCCCAGCTTGCACTTCCCATCTCGCCAAACTGATCCGGCAATGCCAGTTCGTTAATCTAGCTCGCATTTGTCACCTAGCATATGTTGCCTCGCCAAACTCTCTTCGCGAACTCTTCCTTGCGAACTCTTCCTCGCAAATTCTTCCTCGCGAATGCCACCTCGGCAATGCCTCTTCCCCTCTTTGCCAACTCACTTCGCCTATCTCTCTCTTCATCAAACTCTGCTCGCGAATTGCCACTTCGCACATTCCCTCTTCACATAATGCCTCTTCGCATAATGCCACCTCATCTTTCCTCTTTGCCAAATCCTCTTTGCCAAAACCTCTTCGCCAAATCCTTTTCACCAAAACCTCTTCGCCAAATCCTCTTTCCCTAACTCCACTTCGCTTATGCCACCTCGCATATGCTTCTTCGCCAATTGTTACTTCGGCAATCTCACCTGGCCACTTCTCCAGCTCGCAAAATGCCACTTTGCATCTTGCCGGCTCGCCTTAACTAGATCCTATTAAGTTAAAACTCTTACTTGACAACTTATACTTAACCATATCGCAATTGAGCTACAAATGTCCAAACTTCCTGATTCTTTTTGCCACTTAAAATAGACATGCAGCGTCTCGACATATCCAAAATTCAAATCATAAGAGCAACTACACAGACCATGGTGACTCTCCAAATTCACCCAGACTTACTACCTTAAAATCCATCCGAACAGTCCTGAGAAAATCCACTCTCCACTAAAATATACTTATCCAAAAATTCTAAAATTTTACATCTAACAACACAATACATAAAGAAACATTTTTTATGTTTACACCTTTGGATCAATCTATCTCAGTCATTCCCAGTAATTTTAAACAGACACAAACTTCCTGCAGAAATACTCAACCAGACCTGTCCTGCTCAAAAGGACATAACTCGTCACACATACAGAATTCTACCAAACCATTTTATAGAATTTCAGTGAAGACATAAACTCATAATTTTCATCTTTTACACTTTACCAAATTATTTCTCTAAGAATATTCAATTAACCATCAAAATTTCCTGCAACCAAGATTTCTGATTTCCTCATAACATTCATATCCTTAATTAAATTTGAATTCATCAATTACACAATAAATAAAATGTAACAAAATGGAGGATATTACAATATAATTAACACTGGTATTTTTCAGGACAGTATCTCTAAAGTGGCTCGATTAAGGCTCAAAAATTCTTAAATATCATTCTTTATCATTCTCTGTATATTTCCATAATCGATTGAGCATATTCATACTTCAATTAATATTATATCCATTATTAAAACTCAATATATATATATATATATATATATGTTGTCTTCTGTTACTTCCTCACTATCCATTATTTTGTCTGCTGGGGTATTATAGTTCGAGAATTTCCTGATGTCTTCCCTGAAGATTTGCTAGGACTACCCCTAGATAGGGAGATAGAGTTTGAGATAGAGGTGTATTCAGAACTGATCTGATATCCATTCCTCCATACAGAATGGCACCTACAGAATTGAAAGAGTTAAAGTTGCAACTGCAGAAGTTATTGAATAGAGGGTTTATTAGACCGAGCAGTTCTTCGTGGGGTGCTCCGGTGTTATTTGTGAAAAAAAAAAGGTGGCTCTCTGAGGATGTGTATTGACTACCAGTAGTTAAATAAGGTGACAGTGAAGAATAAATATCCAATACCACGAATTGATGATATGTTTAATCAGTTGTAGGGTGTTAGTCATTTCTCAAAGATTGATCTGAGATCCAGGTATCATCAGTTGAGAATCAAAAAGGGGGATGTGCCCAAGACTGCTTTCTGGACCTAGTATGGTCATTATGAGTTTCTGCTATTACCATTTGGGTTGACTAATGCACCGGTTGCATTTATGGATCTGATGAACATAGTGTTTAAGCCATTCTTGGATAAGTTTGTCATAGTGTTCATAAATGACATTCTTATCTATTCTAGTAGTGAGGAGGAGCATTCAGAGCATTTGAGGATTGTACTACAAACACTTCGAGAGAATCAGTTGTATGCTAAGTTGTCTAAATGTCAGTTCTGGTTAACTAAAGTGTGTTTTCTAGGGCATGTTATTTATAAAGATGGTATTAAGATTAGTCCTTAGAAGGTTGAAGCAGTTGTAAATTAGCCTCGGCCTACCAATATGCCTGAGATTCGTAGTTTCCTTGGTATGGCAGGATACTACAGAAGGTTTATGAAAGATTTCTCTAAAATTGTTGCTCCATTGACTAAGTTGACTCGAAAACATGAGAGGTATCAGTGGACAGATGAATGTGAGAGCAATTTTCAGACTTTGAAGTCTTGCCTCATGAGTTCTCCAGTATTAGCATTGCCATCAGAGGAAGATAAATTCACAGTTTATTGTGATGCTTTCAGAGTTGGATTGGGATGTGTTCTGATGCAGAATAGAAGAATGATTGCTTATGCTTCTCAGCAGTTAAAAAAGCATGAGATGAACTATCCGACACATGATTTAGAGATGGAAGCAGTAGTGTTTGCACTAAAGATCTGGAGATACTATTTGTACGATAATAAATGTGAAATATATACTGATCATAAGAGTTTACAGTATATACTTCAGCAGAAGGATCTGAACCTCCGACAGCGCATATGGGTTGAACTGCTTAAGGATTATCATAGTGAGATCCTTTACCATCCGGGTAAGGCTAATGTAGTAGCGGATGCACTTAGCCGAAAGTTTATAGGTAGTCTAGCTCACATCTCAGTTTCCAGAAGACTATTGATCCATGAGATGAAGGAGTTAGCTGATATGGGTGTAGAGTTGGATTTGGGATCCCAGGATCTTAACCAGGCTCTGATAGCTCAATTTCGGGTTAAGCCAATATTCATTGATGATATTAAGGTGGCATAGGATAGGGACCCATATCTACTAAAGCTAAAGGGAGATATTCAGAATGGCAAGACATCAAAATTTATAGTAGAGGATGATATACTGAAGTGTGGAAATCAATTATGTGTACTCGATATTGATGGACTCCGAGATCAGATTATAAGAAAGGCTCATTATTCTTCATATAGTGTACATCCTAGAATTACAAATATGTACCATGATCTGAAGGATGTTTATTGGTGGCCTAATATAAAGAGGGATGTAGCTAGATTTGTCTCTGCATGCTTAGCCTGTTAGTAGGTTAAGTTTGAGCATCAGAAGCCATCTAGTTTGCTTCAGGAGATAGAGTTGCTAGAGTGGAAATAAAAGCAAATTACTATGGATTTCGTGGTTAGTTTACCAAGGACTACACGGGATTTTGACTCCATTTGGGTTATTGTAGATAGACTGATGAAGTCTGCTCATTTTCTCGAGGTTAAGACCAGTTACTCAGCAGCTCAGTATGCACAGTTATATGTGGATAAGATTATATGGCTTCATGGAGTGCCACTTATGATTATATCAGATAAGGGTACACAATTTACTTCTCAGTTTTGGCAGAACTTTCAGGAGACTATGGGTACTCAGTTACGATTCAGTACAACTTTCCATCCACATACCGATGGACAATCAGAGAGCACTATCCAGACATTGGAGGATATGTTGCGGTTATGTGTTTTGGATTTTAAAGGTAATTGGGATCAGTATTTGCCACTGGTTTAATTCTCATATAATAACAGTTACCATTTATAGATTGGTATGGCTCCATATGAGGCACTGTATGGTAGGAAATGCCGATCTCCTGTATGTTGGATGGAACCAGGTGAGAAACAGTTGGAAGGCCCAGAGTTGATAAAGGAGACAATGGCAAAGGTGACTATTATTAAAGAACGGATGAAAACTGCTTTCAGCAGGCATAAGAGTTATACAGACCCGAAGCAGAAAGATGTACACTTTGCAGTTGGTGATCATGTTTTTCTTAAAATCTCACCCATGAAAGGTGTTATGAGATTTGGGTAGAAAGGGAGACTATCACCAAGGTATGTGGAGCCATTTGAGATTCTTTAGAAGATCGGAAATGTGGCATACAGGTTGGCTCTTCCACCAAATTTGAGTCATGTTCATCCAGTATTTCATATTTCGATGCTATGGAAGTATGTACCAGATCCATCACATGTATTGGAGGTACAAGATGTTGGTGTTAATGAAGACTTATCATATAAGGAGGTACCAGTAGAGATTATGGATCGACATGTCAGAAAGTTGCAGAATAAAGAGATACCGATGGTCAAAGTGCTCTGGCAGAATCAGTCGATGGAGGAGTGTACCTGAGAGAGCGAGCAGGATATGAAGACTAAGTATCCATTCCTGTTCCAGTATTAAGGTATGTAATTATTTTAAATTTGAGGACAAATTTATTTGAAGGGGGTATAATATAATATCCTAGGAAATGCTACCATAATTAAACAATAACATAACCAATTATTGGTCTGGGAACACCAAAATAACTAAGGATAATTTTTGAACCTCAGTTAGAATGCAATTGTAATACTGTCACGGAAAATATCGGTGTTAATTACACTGCCCAAGGAAATAGCAATCTGGTTGACAAATGAATTTCTAATTCAGACTAAGGGGTAAAGAATCATATATATTTGTGTGTAATTTTAGTGAAAAGAAAAAGTTGAAAAGTGTTTTGGAACACTGAAAATTTGAGTAATGGCAAAATCATAAATAAGTTGAACTTTAGGGGTATAGTGGGAAACCAACTGTCTGAGTTTCAGAATGGCTCTGAAACTATTTTTATAATAAACTACAGATAAAAAGAAGACATTTCAGTTTCCACTTTGATATCTAATTCCTGACAGAATTAATATAATAAATTACAAAAGAAGATGGGGTCAAAGTTCCTTTGCCTTAGCCGAAACCTTGCTCCATTATTCTCCCTTCATTTCCATGCAAAAATCAAAAGAAAACTTAAATCCAACCTTTGATTCCTTGATTTCCAACCTTGATTTGCTTGGAAAATCAAAGAATTTCAAGAAACAACACATTGAAGATTTCGGGTGGTCCATCAATTTGAGGTAACAAGTTAATTTCTTTAGTTTATTGATTGATTTAGGTGTATTAGATGTTAAATAGAATGGGTTTAGTGTTTAATTGCATCAATTGATGTATTTGGTGAGTTTTTCCCAAATTCCAAACTCTAAATTGAAGTTGTGAGATTTGAATCTTTGAATTAGTATTAGTTAATGTTAATTAAGATTAAGATTATGTTAATTGATGGCTAATAGATGGATTATTTGTGGTTAATTTGGTGTAGAACACAAGGATTTGGAAGATTATCAATTTTACCTTCTTTGAAGAAATTGGTGGCAAATCAATTTTCCTAACTTATTTGAAGTGTGAGGTGAGTTTAATATGCATCATTTAACATGTTCTAAGTATTGAAATGTTGATTGGAAACCTTCTCCTTTCTCCTCATTTTGGCCGAACCACTTTAGAACTATTAATCCATTGAATTTTTCTTTGTTTTTCCTTTGAGTTTACAAGTCATTTTGATCATTTTGATGATGTTTATTATTGGATAATTGATACCTATTGTGTTTTCTTGATTGTGAGTTGTTTGTTGATTATATGGGCAATGTCAATGTTGCGCCAAAACCTAGCCAAATTGTCCATTCAATGATGCACACTATGTATTTGATAAAATGCCTAGTTCATTTTGCCATAGGACTACCATTGTGTCATCCATAGGCCTACCATTTGAATTCCATCATTGCCAGTGATATTGGCATGTCAATTGTGCCAATCAAATGACCATTCATGTTCAACCTATGATTCATTCCTATGTTAAATGTTATTCTTATTTCCATTGTTTATCGTGCCTTCCATTATTTATTCACTGCTTAATTGTAGTTTCATTTAATTGATATATGAGTTATTGATACTTAATGAGACCATTATTGTTTATTGGTACATAATGACTTGTTATATACCTAAATTGGTTCTAATGTGATTTGACAGAGCTTCCTCTTCTACGAGGAAGTGTGTACATACCATTGGTGATGTGCACATTGTATACTGGATACCCTAGCTGGGAAGGGTTAATTGTCCTATCTATAAGACCTGATCAGTCTTATGTTTATTGATATGTGATTGATATATGATATATCAGTTTCATAGCCCATCATTTGTCTTATCTACATGACATGAGCTTCTTTGACTTGTCCATTGATCCTACAGTCTTTTACTGTATTCTGATTCCTTATTATGTTATCAATGTGCAGATTAATATTTATTGATTATCTGCCTATTATTTATTGATATCCTAGCCATTAAAAATACAAAGGAGATTCTGTCAAAATTTCTTTAAAGTTAATAAATAATAAATGGAATTTAAATATTAATGAATGAGTTAAAAATGATTGATTAATAACTGGATTGTTAGCGGGTTCTATGGATTTTTGGTGACCTTAAGTCTACCTGTGCCCTAGGACCGTCTCGTTCCAAAAGTGGGATATGACAAATAAGCTTGGAAACAAGGAAGTAAACAAAGAAGTACAAAGAAAAAAAGTCAAGGCAGGCCATTCGGCCAACAACACAAATCCAAAACAAGCTTCCATAATTCAATACAATGATTTATACATGTAACTAATGCATAGTAAACTCACCTCAATCAGTAACATTTTACATTGCCGATCCCTTTTCCTTAGTCCAATGCCTTAGCCCTTTTGGTTCCTATCACTTCTTTATTCATTCTTTGATGCTACACAACCAATTAATTTCCAATTTATATTCTAATTAATATATAATTACACTACTTATACTTATACTAAAGGATTGCATAAAATTTCCAATTTCTAGGTTTTATCTATATTAAACCTCAATGGCAGCCTGTGTTCCATTTCTCTTAACTCTTACTACATTTATCCAAATACTTTATTTGTTTTTCCTACTTAAACTAGACATATTAAGTTCCAAAATATCCAAAATTCACATTAATCTCACTATTATATGATTTATGGTGTCAATTTAAACGTAGTCTCATAACCAGCCCTGTTGCCCTGCAATCTGCCCTATAATCCTATTCTGGCAGTCTGTACCATTTTATCTATATCTTAATCTATACTTAATCAATTACTATAATTATTTTTTTCTATTAAAAATAGACATATAATATTATAACATATCCAAATTTTATGTCATTCTGATTACTACATCATTCTAAACAATTCATCAAAATTGAGCCTACTATTCTGTAGTCCCTATCCAGACAAACCCTATATTCATACTTCTAATTAATTTCTTGTTCATCCAATTATTAAAATATTTTTATAGTCATTTATTTAACATATAAATAATAATTTTTATGTTTTATAATTTCCCTAATTTAGACTCTAAGGTCCTTAAATCAATAGAACTTAGTAACCTATATTCTATTTTTTAGCCAATTCTAGCAGGTGACACTTATGACCAAATATCTCATAAACCATTTATCCAAATGAAAAACCATTTTATATGAAAATATATAAGACATAAATTAACACTTTTAATGTTAAAAACTTCTCCTAATTCTATCTCTATCATTATCTATAACAAAAATATAGTAGAAAATTCTAGAAAATCTAATTCTGGCTAGTCATGATTTTTGTTCAATTTCTCTCTCCTCACTTCAAATTTCATCAATTCATTTTTCATGCATTAAAATAACATATTTATCTACAAGTTTCATGTTTTAACTAACCTCAAATTCATACATTAAAAGTTCAAAATTTGAACTACAAGCTATTGCCTTAACACAAATTCAGAATCCCCTTTAAATCCTAGTCCATTCATTATACTTTTAGCTCAGTTATTTACCAAATAAAACTATAGAACTCTTAAATTAAATTAAAAACTGAATTTTAAGACACTTACCTTAAAATCTTGAATTCCATCTCTTTCTTCTACTAAAATAGCTTGATTAGGAAATTTTGCCTTCACTTTTCTCCATTGACCTCCTTCTTCATCAATTGTTTTCCTATCTTACTTTGATATCCATATAAAGGTTGGAACAAAATTTTAATGGTTCTTCCTTCTATAAGTTCAGCCAGCCTTCCCTCAAAAATTGCTTAATTTCAATTAATAAACTATAGTCAATTTGAAGTCACCAAAGGAAGAGTCTAGATTTGGACACTTAGAAGTTTTCTATGGAAAACATGTAAAAAAAACTCCAATTCACATTAACTTGGTCGGCCACTTAGACTTGATTTTCTTCAGAATTTTAAAGCAAAAAAAATAATATTTTATTGTGGGTCCCACAACTTTGCTTAATTGCACTTTTGCTCGAAATTTTTTTAATTGTATTTTGACCCCGAAACTTCCTGTAATTTATTCTGTCTATTCTGTTTATATTCAACTATAAGTGTTGGGAGTGAAATCCCTTATTTTGGGCTGTTCTATCATTTAAAAATACTTTAGATCCGATTTTATATCCTAGATAGGTTGTTTCCAAAAATGCCCCTAATATTACTTTTAATTACAATTCTTGTCACTCTATTGATTTTCAGTGTTCCGAAATATTTTTCAACTCTTCCTTTTCACCAAAAATTCACATAAATATAGATGACTCTTTACCCCCTAGTCTGAGTCATAAATTCCGAAATCAACTGGATTGTTATTTCCCTGGGCTATGTAATTAACATCGGTATTTTCCGGGATAGTATCACAAAAGTGATCCGGTTGAGATTCTAAAAATTCATGAGTGTTGCACTCTACTATTCTCTATATATTTTAGTAATTAATTGAGCCTATTCATACTTAAATTAATACCATATCAGTTACTATAATCCATTATATCCATCTACTATACTATCTCACTATCTACTATTCTGTTTGCTGGGGTGTTACAGTTTTCTTTGTATTTTTTACTCTATTCCCAAGACCTACTTGTCCCTCCCTTCAATATATATCAAATATGCAAAAAAAAAAAAAAACACTCCTAAAAGTTCTCCTTATACCCTCTACTACATTTTAACAATTCAATATATAACAACTTTAATAATTATCAACACAATACCCACATTTATATAGGTTTATTAAGTTAAGTTCTCACATTTAAGTATATTGGAATTAATTATATAACTATTACTTTCTGTTATATATATACAACTCATATTCTTTAAACAAAAACCATAGAGTTTCTACTGAGTTCAATACCAAAAGCTGAGATAATATATAGATAAATGTGGTTCGCAGCAGAGGAAGACTATCTCTAGAACCAGTTTATCTATCGAGTTCCTAGAAAGAAAAACAACCACTAAAAAAGGTAAGACAAAGCTCAGTGAATAACATATATATATAATCTTACTTGTGAGGCTTGGTTCTCACAATGAAGGTTTAAGAATAACAATGTAGCAATAAAATTGGTTATCAGAAAGGAATATGATAATGTAAATTAGCCATTAGAGTTAAGCACAATAAATATATCAATATGATAGGTGATTAATTAATATGAATATAATGAATAAATAATCAAATTGGGGAATATTGAACACAAGTTTCAAGGTTATATGATATCAATGAATCAATGTATCAATGTAGCAAATTTTAATGAATCAGTGTTTTAGTAGTTGTTAGCAATAACTACTAATAAATCTGGCAGAAGCTACAGTCCGGTAGCATGCCTATCAATAAAGTCATACGATAGATCATATCACATGGCTAGACCTTACCCCTCTCATAGCTAAGGATGAAAATGTAATATTGTGCATAAATCCGATGATATTATATCTACTCCATCGAATGAGTAGTTTCATTATTGCTATCATTTGAATTTCATATATAATGAATAATGTTTAACAATTGAATTCAAAGGTTTATTCAACAGTACTATCATAAATAAGAAGGTTCAATAACCAAAACAAAGGATTTGAAACTCATTTAGGAGCAACAATGAACAATGTACAACTAGGATTCACTATCCATCAATAAGCAATGTGGTAGTATTTAAAACAAATTAATTTGAGTTTAAATACAAGTAAGAGAATATATATATGTTACTCACCTCCAAAATACAAAATGAAGAAGTAGCTTCTTCTCCTAGCAAAGACAAAATAGATGATTCGATTCCTTAATCTCATTTTCCTTTTCTTTCCTTCCTGAAGCTATAACATATATGAAATATATTTTAGTACTAAACCAACATTCAATTACACAATTCTAAAGTTAATTTTGTAAAAACCCTTTGATTCTTAACTTTTGGTTTTAGGCAGCCTTTCTTCTTTTATTCATATCTTAAGTTTTTTCGATCCAATTGCTTCAACACTTTTTCCTAATTAAATTAGATATTTGAAGTTCTAACATATCTAAAAATCAAATTTTTTGAAGCTCTATACAATTTATAATGGAATTTTGAAGACAAACTTGAAACTTGTAATCTACACTACAACCTTTACCCGAATATCCCTCGTTGTTTTTAATATCTCTACCTCGTCATCTCCCTCTCAGACGTCCCCTTGGCGGCATTTTACTACAACAAAATCACAAGAATATAGATCAATTAATGGTACAGAAAATACACACATAACAAATAACTTACAATTGACAATATAGGAATTGCTATTGCTCCATGGTTTACTTACATCTTATGAGACACATACGTTATTAATTATGATTTAATTTAATTCTTGCTCTGATACCAACTTTGTCACATCTCCCACTTTAGGAGATATGACGGTCCTAGGGTATAGAAAAATATAAGGCACCTTAAACCCATAGAACCCCTATATACGAATTTTATGGAAAAATGACATGGTTCCTTTTGCATTTTCTACTCTATTTCCGAGACCTACTTGTCCCTCCCTTCAATATATATCAAATATGTAAAAAACAACACTCCCAAAGGTTCTGCTTATACCCTCTACTCCATTTTAACAATTCAATATACAAGCACTTAAATAATATTCAACGCAATACTCATATTCATATAGGTAAATTAAGTTAAGTTCTCACATTTAAATATACTAGAATTAATTATACAGCTATTACTTTTTGTTATATATATACAACTCATATTCTTTAAACAAAAACCATGGAGCTTCTACTGAGTTTAACACCAAAAGCTGAGACAATACATAGATAAATGTGATTCGCAGCAAAGGAAGACTATAGCTGGAACCGCGTTTATCTATCGAGTTCCTGAAAAGAAAAACAACCACTAAAAGAGGTGAGACAAAGCTCAGTGAATAACATATATATATAACCTTACTTGTGAGGCTTGGTTCTCACAAGGAAGGTTTAAGAATAACAATATAGTAATAAAATTGGTTATCACAAAGGAATACGATAATATAAATTAGCCATTAGGGTTAAGCACTATCACGACCCGTTCTCGAGCCGCGACGGTCCTAAGGTATGTGAGATACTAGAGGTGACCGACACCTGTAAAACCCATCATCATATCTATACAATCACATACTATACATATCAATCTATAGTCATATACTCATATAAATACTATTCATTCTGTTACTCTATCATTCATTCTGTTACTTTCTGTAATTACCATAATCATATACATATATACATTTATACTCCAAACTATGTCATACACTTATATATACAATATGTCTATACCATTATAGAATACCCATGGAGCATCTAGGATATGAACATACAAAACAATACAATGTTTATAAATAATTACACTGCCATAAATACTACAGAATCCACAGAGAGTCAAAATGCTAAGATATTTGCCTCCTACTCTGTACTTGGAGATGGGAAACAGTGAGAGGGTGAGTATATAAGATACTCAGTGAATGTAATATGCATCAACCAATAAATAGGAATGGAATATCAATAAATAATAGGCAGATGAAATAAATAAATCAATCTGCTAAAAAATATCTGGATTCAGAATCAAGTACAGAAATGATTGTAAAGTCAATACTCATATCAAAGGAAGGTATATCACATGGACAAGATAGATATAGGGCCATGAAATGCATAGAATATGTGTCAAACACATATCAATCTCATATCAATAAACATAAGATGGATCAGGTCTTATGACTAGGACTGATAACCCTTCCTAGCTAGGGCATAATAATACAATGTGCACAATACCGATAGTATGTACCCACTACCCTGTCGGGACGGCAGCTCTATCAAATCACATCATAATTAATAGAAACAAGAAACAAGTTAATAGATACCATTACACAATAATGGTATTACCAAGTATCAATAACTCATCATCAATCAATTCAATGAGCAATAGAACCAAAGGAATAGCAATAACAAATGATTATACAATGATTAAAGGTTTGGCAACCAACAATGGGATATAAAATAAGTTGGTCATTTACGGACAAAAAGTTGACGCAATTGGCATGCCATTGTCATTGGCGACGATGACATTCAAATGGTTGGCCTATGGATTTTTAAGTTAGGCATTTTAAAGAACACTTGATGTGCAACAATGAAGTGACATTTTGGCAAGGTTTTGGTGCAACTCCAACTTTGCCCCAATTATCAACAATAACATACATTATAGGCAATTCCATAGGCATTATAAACACAACAATAAATAACATTAAATGGATCAAATTGGCTTAGGAAAACAAGCCAAAATGAAGCAAAATCAAAGGCAATTTTGCCACTTTAGGGTTCAGCCACTTTGGCCCTTTTGGAGGTGAATTCCAAACTTCAATTTAACATTTTAGGCATGTTATAGGATGCATAAAAGACTCGCCTAACACTTCAAATAAGCCACCAAAATTGATTTGCCTTCAATTTTTCAAAGTAGTTAAAAATGACAAATTTCTTCAAATGGATTTTCTACAACAAACCAACCATAAATAAATCATCAATTAACTTTCAATTAACATATTCTAAGATCAATTTACATATACTAACTCAAAATCACTAAGCTAGTTCATACAACTTAGGTTTAGGGTTTGAAAATTAGGAAAAAATGCTATATGCATCAATTGATGCAATTAAACATATTATCCAATCTAATCAATATCTAATAAACCTAAATCAATTATAAAATCAAACAAAACATCATTTTACCTCAAAATGATAAAATGGTCAAAATCCTCAAGTGCTTTGTTTCTTGAATTTTCTTGATTTCCAAGGTAGATGAAGGATGGAACATTTAAGGTTTGAATCAAGTTTCCATTGATTTTCCTTAACAAAATTGAAGGAAAATGGATGGGAGAAGAAGGAGAAATTTTCGGACAAGAATGGGGAAGAAATGGCCAAAAAAATTTCTAAGTGTGGCTTATATAGTAAGTCACATTGGCAAATTTTATTTTGGTCCAGAAACTTTCCTTAAATTATGCTTTTGCCACATTTCCTTTTGTAATTTATTCTGACAGTTCTGTTGGAATTTGGATTTCAAAGTGAATATTCAAACATCTTATTTTTATTTATACTTTATTATAAAAATAGTTTTAGAGCCGTTCTGAAACTCAGATAGTTCAAATTCTACTATACCCCTAAAGTTCTATTTATTTACGGTTTTGCCATCGTTTACCTTTTTTCAGTGTTCCTAAATATTTTTCACCTCTTTCTTTTTACTGTATTTACACATGCATATACATAATCATTTACCCTTTAGTCAGAATCAGAAATTCATTTGTTGACCGGATTGTTATTTTTGCGGCAGCGATATCGACACCGACATTTTCTGGAAAAATATTTCGTTTTTGCTCTAACTAAGTTTCTAAAATTATCTTTAGTCATTTCGATGATTTCAAACCATATATTGAGAACTTTAATCATAAAATCATGGTAGGCTTTTCTAGGGAATTACAAGCACAATAAACATATCAATATGATAGGTGAGTCGTTTAATATGAATATAATGAACAAATAATCAAATTGGGGAATATTGAACATAAGTTTCAAGGTTATAAGATATCATTGAATCAATTTATCAATGTAGCAAATTTTAATGAATCATTGTTTTAGTAGTTGTTAGCAATAACAACTAATATATTTGGCAGAGGCTACAGTCCGGTAGCATGCCTGTCAATAAAGTCATACGATTGATCAGATCGCATGGCTAGGATCTTACCCCTCTCCTAACTAGGGATGACAATGTAATCTTGTGCACAAGTCTGATGATATTATATCTACTCCATCGGATGAGGATGAGTA
>CANXYC011109541.1:0-59566 GCA_948193065.1 Aleurites moluccanus | reverse complement strand
GAAAATATTAAAATGGGTTGATATAAATAAAAATTTATTTGTAATTTTATCTCATTAATTATATAAAAATTAGTTATGATTGAATTAAATTTCAAAACATTTTAATAAAATTTATAAATAAATTTTAAACTAATAAAACTGTAAAATTTAACTTGATTAAAATTAGTTGATTTTACAAATAAATTATGCACATAATAATTAGGATGTCAAACATAAATTCTTAACAAATAAATTTATTAATATAATTTATTCACAAATAAATTAAGGAACATAAACAAAAATATTTTATAGGATAAGATAGAAAGGATTTAAAATTAGGGATAATAATAAAGTGAAGAATCAATTTTCATTCTCACCATGTCTAAGCGAAAAATTTTCATTTTCATCTCCATTTTATATATATGAATAATTTAATTATCATTTTCATCCCATAAAGATCCTCATTTTTATGAAAATTTATATTTTTTTTTAAATTTTATATTATTAAATTTATTTTTATTTATGGAATTTATAAATAATAACTCAAAATGTGAACAAATTTATTTAAAAATATTAATAAATTCAGGTACATAAAATATCTACCAAAAAGAATTTATTTCTAATATATTAAAAATATTATGTAATATTATTTAATAAAATATTAAAAATTCAGTATGTATAAAAAGTATGTGAGTACTTAAGTAAATTTAATTTAATAAAAAATCCTATATATATATAGTGTAACTAAGTAATATATTTTTATATTATAGATAATTTAAGTAATTATAATATGGGGTTAAAAATAAGAACGAAAATTTTAACGAGAGTGAAATACACTTCCATTCCATCTTATTTCGAATAAATATTTCCTATCCCTCACTTTATAAGAAGAAAAATTGAAAAATTTTCACGAATAATTCCTTGCCATAAATAAAATTTTTTCTCCTATTATAATTTCTATCTAAAATAGTAATAAAATCCTTTTAATAATTTTTAATGCACCAAAATAGAGTGTGGTACTAATGAATTTTGATATAATGAAATTAGTGTCATTGAAATTTAAGAATTACAAATTTTTAACTTTAATTAGAGTTAAATCATCATCATCATCATTATTATTATTAAAATTTGATAAAAATTACAATAAATTTTTTAATGAATGATATTAAAAATATTTTCATAAAAAGTAAGATCACAAATTATAATATAAAAAATATCATATATGTAAAAAAAAAAATCCACATATAATTAACCATCCACTTGACTTAAGATACAAAATGATAATCCATTAAAAAAAAAAGGTATATAAATAGATTAAGGAAGGTACTAGGAAACTTTTCAACAACATATTGGCCTTTGGGTAACCTTCTCTTTCTTGAACACGGCACTTTCTGATATTTGAAATGGGCGGTGCTCAGATTATTTATAGAATGTCCGATTAATGAAATCTTCAATTCAACGGGGGTGTTTGATAAAATTTTTATGCAGGTGTTAGTTTTTAAATTTTTAATATTTGTATTGTAATTATTTGATTATTGATAATGATTATCTGTTAAATAATTATTAGGTAGTAAAAAAATAATTATTTATAAAAATTATAATTTAGAATTTTTTTTAAAAAATTTATATTTTTTTGAAATAAAAAAACTAAATTATCCTTTAAAATTAATATTTAAATAAAAAATAAATATTAATATTTATTATTAATAATCATTAAACATATTAACAGATAACAATTAATAATAATTTTAATAAACATTTAAAACAATAATCTATTAAATAACAATCACCAATTATTAGTTATCAACCACCGGCTAATAGTTATCAGCAACATCTTACAGTTAACAATTAAATTAAACGAGATTTTAGTTATATTTATATCTATTTAAAAACAATTTTTTAAACAATTTTCTTAAAATTAAATTAAATAATAAAATCAGTGATAAAATTGAAAGGAAATGTATAATGTTTTCATGGGACTGAAAAAATAAGTTTCAGATAGAATTGAGAAAAGACTCACATTTGGGATTTTTCTTTTTGTAATTAGACATTTTTTATTAGATTTTTTACTCTTTATATTATAATATGTGTTTTATTCTTATATGTATACACATGAATTTTGATTAAATTAAAGAAATTAATGAATGAGTTAATCAAAAGAAAAAAAGAATACTATAAATTATCAATTTGGTGAAATGTTATATGAAAATTTCTTATTTTATATTGAATTTATATCAATTAGTCGTAGGTTTGTGCTTCGCTCGAACTTTGATTTTTTTTAAATAAATTAATATATAAATATTGTTATTATTATTATAATTTTAATTTAAATATTAATATAAAAAATATATAAATAAAATTTATTATATATGTGCTAATTGAAAAATAATAAAATAAATTATATATATTAATATGCATAAATCTTATGATAATTTTGAATATTAATATAAATAAATTATATAGATTAAATTTATTACATAAAAATCAATTAAAATATAATAAAAAGACATTATATATGTTAATATGTATAAATTTTAATTGATATTTGTAAAAGTAAATGATATGAAAAATTGATCGAATTTTTTTTTTATATAAATTTAATTTTTGATAAGTTGATTTTATATAAATTTAGTTTTTGAGAGAGTTATTTAATATATAATAAAAAAATATATTTATTTATTTCTTTTTTACTATAAATTCTTTCATTAAATTAAAAAAATTTCCTTTTTCTTTGGTTTTAGGAAGATGAATTCATTAATTAATAAAGGTACATAAAAACTAAAGAAAATATTTAATTAATAAATTAATTGAATAAAAAAACTTAAATTATTAAAAAATTAAATAAATTTCTTTAAATGATTAATTATGTCTGATAAAAGCCAGAGAAAAATCCAGATAGGATAAACTTTCTTCTATATATTTATATATAATTAAATGAATTTCAGTCCCATTTACTCTTCTTTTTTTTAGTAGTTAAACTTTTTCTTTAAAAAGGAAGATAATTTAAATGGACTCGTGGGCCAATTTGCAAATTAGTTACCGGTAATTAGTAATACGCAATGCCCATGTCATCTTTTAAAATGTCAAGGCCTGATTGGCTCTCTCTTTCTTTCTTTTTTTTAATTATTTTATTATTAATTTAATATTAATTATTTAGATAATTAATTTAAAACACATTTTCTAAAATAATTTTTTTTTCAAATATCTTCATAATCGAGTTCTTTCCAAATATCTCTGTAATCAAGTTAAACTCTTATTGATAAAATTAATTAAAAATAAAATCAATAAATTAATTCGTTAACTTTTTATATAAATGCACAATGACACAGCAGAATATCAATAAAAAATAAAAATAATATTATAATCTATTAATTCGCGCACGAATATCGAAAAATAATCTTTTATAACCTGTTAATTTTTGAAATAATAGGAAATAGACAATAATTTATTGTTTCCTAGGAAAAATCGAAACTGAAAGAAAATAGGTTTTATTATTCAATAAATATTGTCTCTTATAAAACAAAACACACCTATTTATAAGCTAAAAGCAAAAAATAAAATTCTAATGGGCTTAATAGGTTTCGACTCAAAATAATAAAATAAAACAGTTTACAAAAAAAGAAACGAATGTGCATAAAATTTTAGGGGTTTCGTTCGGGTTTTAAACGGATGATTTTGGGGTCAAAACTGGATCGTGCTAAGTTTCCCGAACATTGTTATAGATCTCTGAACAAGTTTCGAAACAAGTACTCATAGGCCCCGTGACTTATCCTGTACTAAAAGTTATGGCCTTTTAAAGGCGACCTGCGCCGAAAGTCCTATTTTATTTCTCCAAAAATTATAAAGCCCGCTCCTCTATTTACTGGCCCGCATCACACAATAAATATATAATTTAATTTAAATAAAAGATTTAATTGAAAAATCATAATATAAACAACTAAATATAATTTAAATTTAAAATTTTTACTGTGTGCACAACAATGTCAATAAAAATATGATATAACTTGTAAAATAAGTTTAAAATAATATTTAATTAAAACTTGATTTAAAAATATGCTTTAATTTTGAATTTATAAAAGATATAAAGTCAATAAAAAAACGTGAAATTCATTAAATTTACATAAACAAAAAGTAAATACATAGTGCTACAAAAAAAGTAGTACAAGTTCAAGAAAATTCAAAATTTCATCAAAGTAAAATACCCAGATATATGAAATGGAGACAATCGATACTCTATAAAAAATAAAAGACAAACACAGAAATAAGAGATGCTAATAATTTGAGTAATTGCATCTAATTGAATGATATTTTTTCAATTTAGTTTAATATTTCACTGGTTAAGTATTGTGAGAAACCAAAAACACAAAATTAGAGATTCTGGTTGAAGGAGATGGATAGAGAGAACCAAAGAAAAAACTCTTAAGTGAAAATCAAGATGAACACAGTGACAATGATACCTTTAGAGATAAAAGGCATAAAGAGAATGATGAATGCAAGAGATATATGAGAGAACGAACAAGAACATAAAAGATAAAATATTTGAGATTGTATAAAAAATCAAACTTATGTGAATTAAGTAAATTTTTTTTTATAATATAATAAGATTTTTTTTTTTATCTAAAATAATTCAAATTCACCTGAATTTATTAGTGACTTTGTTGCTTAAATTAATGTCAAAAATATATTTTAATATATATAAGGGGTGTTTGAATTAATTTAAAATAAATATGAAACGTCGTTTTAAAATTTAAAAAATAATAAATTATTTTTTAAGTGTTTAATAAATTAATTTAAAATATTATTTTAAAAAATTTAAATTATACATAACTATTTTTTTTAAACTTTATTTTTTTTTTCCATTTGCAAAATCTAGGTAATATCCCTTTAAACACGTATTATCAACCCAGCCTAGCAAGTAAATAGGAAAAATACTTTCTCGATCAACCATATTTTTTCTTCTTCAAGAAAACGAGAATGGACAAGTTAAAATAAGATTTTCATTTGTAAATTTTTTTTTTCTTCATATACTAAATAAAAAAAAAAATAATAAAAATTAAGCATGTAATTTCTGTTAAAATTTTAGGTCTAATAATATGCAATTATTTAAAATATTACACTTTAAATATCTAATTTAAAATACTTAATATACTGTCCCTAACTAACATATATATAGAATTATATTAAAATTAAACCAGTTAATAAAAACTTGTCCATTAGACTCATTATAAATATTCATTATCTATTAAGATTTATACTAGAACATATATTAGGATTATTAAATATATCTAATAATTCGACTAATATAATAAAAATATATAAAATATATTTAGATATAGATATCATTTTACTGGAATAAAATAGATAGAAATATAATTTTAAATTAATAATATTTTTGAATTATACATAAATATTTATTGAATGTACAAAGATTAAATACACAGTAAGTTATTATAAACAAGTAATTTTAAAAAAGAAGATTTAATTATATCTGGTGTATACGTTAAGTTAAATATGAAAATTATTTTTTCTTAAAAAGTGAATAATAAAATTTTAAAATATTAATTTAAAATTAATTTAGTAATAAAAAAATAATTACTCAAAGATTTTTTTTTTTTCAAATGACAAGGGGACCACATCAAACTCTAAGCTCATAAATCATAAAGCACCACCTGCATTTAACAGACCATTATTGCTCTCTCTCTCTCTCCCTCTCTTCTTTCTCTCCCAAACAAACCAACCAACCATCAGCCATTGCTTCCCTGAAACAAAAAAGAAAGAAAGAAAGAAAGTGTGTGTAATTTCAAACTACAAACATGAGAAGTAGCAATCACTTAATAGGATTACTGAACTTCTTAACTTTCTTACTATCAATACCAATTTTAGGAGGGGGAATTTGGCTAAGCAGCAGAGCCAACAACACTGATTGCTTAAAATTTTTACAGTGGCCATTAATAATTATTGGGGTTTCAATCATGGTGATCTCTTTAGCAGGTTTTGCCGGCGCGTGTTATAGAAACACTTTCTTAATGTGGTTATATCTTTTTGTTATGTTCTTCATCATCGCTACGCTTATTGGGTTTATTATCTTTGCTTATGCTGTCACCGATAAAGGGTCAGGCCGGCCGGTGATGAATAGAGCTTATTTGGATTACTATTTGCAAGATTATTCAGGCTGGTTAGAAGAGCGTGTGGCGAGTAATAGTTATTGGAATAAGATTAGTTCTTGTATTAGAGATTCTAAAGTTTGTTCTAAGATGGTTGTTAATGTTAATGGTGTTCCTGAAACTGCTGATATGTTTTATCAAAGGAAGCTTAGTCCTATACAGGTATGTTTTTATATTCCTTTTCTTTTTGCTTGATTATTTTCTTGGTTTTGTTTTTTAATTAATGTTGGAAGTGATTGAAAGTCTTTCTATCTCTTGATATATGAAAAATTAAGGATTTAAAATTCTGGTATCTCCTTACTGAATTTCTGAGCTAAAAAAATAGCATAAAAAATTGCTAGATCTTCTTTTTAATTTTTAGAAAATTATATATTGTTTTTAATTTTAAAAAATATCATAATTCTATTCACATATATTAATATTTTTTTTTCTAACATTAATAACTTAGAATATTCGAGTATCTGTTTTATAATATAAAATTAATAATTTTTTTTAAATTTTTTTTTATATAAAAGAATAATTTTTATATAAGTTTAATTTTTTATACCACTTTAAATGTTTTAATTTATTTATTTTTATTATTTTTTTATATTTTTCAATTAATTTTTATTTATTGATTCAATTAATATTTATTTAACTCTAGTTGGATCTAAGATCATTATTAGAATATTAATTATTTAGATTGCTTAAGAAGTCGTGGGGTATTCATCATATGGAAGCCTTGCCAATCTCAAATTCCAAGTCTATCCTTTGTTTTTTTATATTAATAAATCTGTCCATTTTTTATTAAATTATTCATTAACATTTAATAATATAGTATATTTTTATAATATAATATTCATAAAATGGCACAATTATTGTTAGGGGTCATGACGGAAGGCAAGATGGCCACCTGTCCATGGCGGTTTCTTTGGCGTGAAAATTGGTCCTACTCGTTGGCCTGCCTTAACTTTATTATATTATAATTAATAAGTTAAAAAAGTTTGTAGTGATATTTAAGATTTGGAAAGTAACGAGTGTTTTAAGGGTGAATTATTAATAAATAATAATTTAGACAAAATTAAATTAATAAAATTTAAAAATAAATTAAGTCTTATTTAATTTAATTATTGATTACTAATAGATTAATTTAATCTTTTTATATAAATAAATAAGAGATTTTTTAAAAAATTTTAAATTAAAATTTTTTCGAAAAAATTCTAAACAGCAACTATTTAACGACGATAAAAAAAATTAAATGATTTGATGCAGTTATTGAAAATTAAAAAATTAAAGTTAATATTAAAAAATTTTACTAAATAATAATTAAATAAATGAAAAATAAAAATTTTAATTTATATAACTGTTATTATATTTAAATATAATTCTATTAAACTCTTGAATTTTTGCTTATTTAATTTCTTTTTAGATAAATTTAATTATTTTTATATAAAATAATCGTTTTAAAAAAATTGAATTACTTAATTATATGCCCATATCACTCTCTTCTTTTTACCTGAATTGTCCAAATTATTGATGATGTTCTCTCGTGGAAATGGTTGGTTTGCTTTTTTGCTTGATCCTTTGGAATATCCTTTCAAAGTAGAATATATAATAATATAATACATCCCTTTTATCTTTTGTTTTGTTGTTTTTCTTTCAATTGGAGTTAGACATGATTCAGATAGATACAAGAGATCTAGAATCCAATATTTTCATATAAAGTTTCTTGACTTTTCTCACCTACCAAACACATTAAATAGCTCTGATGATTTTAATTAATACCTAGTATAAATTCTTATTTACTTTACCATATGGTTATTCATTGTTGTTAGGACTTGAAGCTTAAAGCTTTGTTTGTAATTGCCATTATATGGGTCAAGACATGGTATGCCCTATATGGATGGGAATAGCAGACAAGAGATGGGACTTCAATTAATCAAAATGAGCTAACTAATAGGGACCCACATCAATAATCTTTCATCAAGATCAAATAAATAAAAAAAAAAAAAAATGCTACTAACCATATCTTGTTGCTTACAAAAACAGAAAATAAGATATCGAACTTTCAGTAGGTATATGTTATGCTTACACTGCTTGTAATATCAATGTCCTGCAACACTATTCTAGTCTGTTTGACAATAAAATTGCAATTTTTTCTTTTCAAAAAAAAAAAAAAAATTTTAGATGTTGAAAAAAAAAATTTTAAATTCTTACTGTTAAGATCGGAGATCCCACTTAATTGGGATGTGATCGACATATTTATGAGTTTGATATTATATTTTAATCCAAAACCTTTATACGTCGGGTCAATGAGTCCTTACCATATATATATATTCCTTTTTAATTTCATATATTTCTAATTTAAAATTTCATACTATTGAAATCCTAACACTTGTCATTACACCTATGTGAATATAGCCTTTTTCTCAGTAGTAATGCTAAACAAAACCTTATGATTTTTCCCCCTCCATTTTGTGTAGTCCGGTTGCTGCAAGCCGCCTACTGAATGTGGTTACACCTATGTGAATGAAACTGTATGGACATCTGGAGGAGGAGGAGGTGTTTACAATACTGACTGCAACATATGGAACAATGATCAGGAGCAACTATGTTATTCTTGCAACTCTTGCAAGGCTGGAGTGCTAGGCAGCCTGAAAAAGAGTTGGAGAAAAGTATCAGTGATAAATATCATTATATTAATCATCCTGGTGATTGTTTATGTGATCGGCTGTGCAGCCTTTAGGAATAATCGCCGGATTGATAATGATGAAGCCTACGGCGAGGCAAGGATGACAAAGGCACAACCTAGCAGAATCCAACTCTAAATGAAGTGAAAATTCATGTATGTTTACTTAGTCTTTTGGAGATGTATTTTATTGTTTTGGTATTTTTCTATTTAGGACTGGTATTTCTTTGACTATTGCACTTAAATTTAGTCCCTTAATTTTGAAAGATTGGATGTATATTTTGTATCCAGGTTATGTATTAAACAGTATTGTAATTAGAAGACTGAGCAATGAAAAATCTTTTTCTTCTACATCTATTTTGTATTATGCAAATTGACTTGACATCACTAGTAAAGCATGGAAACAACTATACCATCAAAATATCAAACAAACAATCCTTTCTTTTCTTTAGTGATGGAGAAAAGAAAAGGCTAACAAATTGATAATATTTTTTCCTTTCTGTCAAAAATTTCAAATCAAATCCGTATAATTAATGATTCAAAATTATAAAAAATAACTAAAATTTTAATATATTTATGATATCTTTTAAATACTAAATTAAAAGAATCTCAAAATAGAAATTATTTTTCAAACATCTATACTAAAACTACACAATTTTCAAATTTTATATCCAATATTAAAAAATAAACAAAATAAAAAATAGAAAATATATATTTTTAGATCAAATTCATATTTTTCAACCACATTAAATAATTTTTTCATAGCAATCACATATTCTGAAATTCTTTAAAATTAATACATATATCCAATTCAAATACAAGTAACTAAATATTTTTATATAATCCTCTATGAAATATAATATTTTTAACCCTGATTGCAACTCATGTATTTAAAATATTAAAATGTGCAATTGTTTTTAATTTTATCAAAATTAAAATAACAATATGTGATTTTTGTGCCAGTGTTGCTTCTCTTATATAAATATGTATAACTATCCAAACCAACCTTTAAAAGATTTAATTCTTTCTGCTAAGTTTGAGAAAATGAGGAAAATGACTTCCAATTTCTACTTCCAAAATCTAAAATCTAAAATCTAAAATCTAAAATCATTTTTCTTGAAAATAATTCTCTTATTTTGGATTTCCCCTACTGAATTTTGCCAAAATATAGTAAATACTTAACAATGCATATATTTTTTGGCAAAAGAAACAATGGTCCAAAAAGAAGAGAACATGCTATAAATTTTAGAATATCCTATAAATAACGCACAGTAAAAGACTGTGAACATGAAACTATGAATCTATTATTGACATTTCACAGGGAATTTCAAAACTTCCTGTAAAAAATGTTGATGGTAATATACATATCACATAACTATGGCCTCCAAAAGAATTCAAGAATCTGCTATAATAAGAAGTTTACAACTTCTGTGAAGAACGAGAAGTAATCAAAGTCAAATAGTTACAACAATTCCAATATGGAGAACATCATCCCATTTTGCTGCATAAGGCATCTGTCCATGCGAATTAGATCTTGCACCTTATGCATCGACAGCAAGTTGAAATCTCTTGCTATTAGTGTCTTCATTGTCAAGGGACAATCTCTGATCTAAGTCTTCTGAAGTTGAAATTACAGTAGGCTTCCAAATTTTCTATTATCATTAACATAAACACCATGACTTAGCTAGCTAACTCCACAAAGAACTTAATTGGGTTAAAAAAGCTCAAATGTGATGATTAGCAACTACATTTTTAGATATTACACTGATTTGGTCTACTTAAAGAAGCTGTTGCAAAAATCAGCATCTTCTACTGCTACATATATTGATATTTCGTCAGTGAGTTTGAAATACTTCTACCTTATTTAATGAAGAATCACTTTGTAGCTCAAGTTCACGTATTTGCTGCATTGTCATCCCAAACCATTCATCAATCCAACTAAAACAATTCCGATGACTCTCTACAAAAAGAGCCCTCTCACCCTGCATAAGTTTAATTTGAAACATGCATTAAACTTACAACCATGACGATTAGAAACATACACCAAACACCCAAGTAATATAAATGAGGCATCCTTCTAGTCTAGGAAAATTGGGATCAAAGCAGATAATATGAAACCATAGGGGTTAAATAGATCTTCCTTTAAAGACCCAAATACTAAAAAAATGATATTTTAAACAGAAATAGTAAAGGGTAAGAACTTTAAAAAGTTAACGATCACATGATTGAATTTGAAAAAGCAAGGAACCAAGTATTAATATTGCCTAAATTCATGTTTTTTTTGAAAGATTTTCCCACAATATCTTTGTAGCCAGGTGCAAAATGATAGTTCCCTAGAACCATTAAGATTTTTTAGCTATCTGCCTATGAAGTAAAAATGGTACGACAAAAATCTTCAATCATAAAAGCCATACAAAGCGCAAGTGAATTTACCGCTAGTAAAGCCTGCTCGAGTCGATAACCAAAACCCCAATATGGTGCATCTATTGTTACCAACTTGTATGCCGTCATGACGGGTTTACACATATCCTGCAATTTCAATAAGCTATAATTAATAATCACAAATTTAATTGGCATTAGTATTTAAAAGATGATGCTAGAGGAGGCAACTAACTTATTTTGACAACCAACAATGAAGTGAATAGTATGAGGTTTGACTATTTCTACCACACATCCAAAGACAGCAGTTTTTTTTTTTTTTTTTTCAGACAACAATTTAGAGAGCTCTTGTGTTGTGGAAAACGGAGACTTCAAATAAAGGTTGAACGTAAGAAAATTTCATAAAGTAAAAAATGAGAAGGAAAACTAGTAGACAAGATCCTAGACTTTTTATACAGAGCAAATAAGGTGAGATATGGCATGGTCCAGCTGAATATGTACAAAAAGCAGAATGTATTGCCTCTTCCTTTGAAGAATAAAGCTAGAAGAGAAGTGAAGGATTCTAAAAGTACAGAGAGAAAGACCATATGATAACTAGATGTGCATTATATTGAAAGAGCACAAGTAAAATTCGACGGGTAGTTGCAACCATGTTTATGCATGATGTGTTCAATAATTGATAGGGTACCAACCTGCCATCCATCCAAAAGTGGACCACGGCCGGTTCTCACAGATTTGAATTTAGAGAAGTCCATACTGTTACTTCCAACAACATAACTCCAATAATCTGTTTCTACTGAGGATATATCAATATATTCAACCTGCCTGGCTGCTAGTTGTTCTTTGGTTAAGTCATGCACCTAGTTTGCCAAGCTTCACAGGTTAAGAAGGCTAAAGAAACCACCAATGGTGAATGGTTGCAAAAAAATTCACTCAGTGAGTGATATCAGGTTACAGATTTTCTGAAATTCACACAGAAACTACAGAAATTTAATGAAACTTACATTTTCTGACTGACCATTGTCAGCCCTATGAATAGTTTCAACAGTCAAAGAAAACTTTGTGAAGTATGGACACTGCAAAAATCACAAACCAAAATGAGCATGCTATTGACTGTCATATGAAGTTTTACAGGAATAACTTAAAAAGTTGAGATTTTGTAATCAAAAAGCAAAAATTATTACCTTGATCACTGATAGTGCGGCATCGATTCGCAGAGAACAAACAAAAACATGTCAATACAAGTTAACTAACATAAGCTGTAGAAATAAACAAAGAATATCAAGACTCCAACAAGAGGACAGTGCAAACCTGTTTTACATCTTGGATAGGCATTCCAAGCTTCTTCTTGCATGATGAGAGCATCCGCCGGTGCAAAAGCTGTAAGCCAAGTTGGTGCTTTGCTGCAAACAGAATTGTAATAACAGGATATTAACACCTCAAGCTTTAAAAATTGTTGTATATATATATATATTTATAAACCAATAAAATAAATATAAAAGAACCGAATAAAAAAACATTTTAAGATACTGGTCATTATTAGGTATCAGCACAGTGGAGAAATTACACACATATTACCAAGGACATAATTTTGCAACCAAATTTCACAGAACAGCAATTGTAAGTAGTAAAAATTGTGAAGGTTTCCTTGAAATAAATAAAGGGGGAGAAATAGAAAGAGAGGTGAAATTAAAAAAAAAAAAAAAAGCAATAAATGGAAGCTGAGATTAAGCAACAACCCTCGCCTAGAGGCATAAAAATTAAATCAAAGGCAGGCAAATACACTCTCTACAACTTAGTTCTGAAAAACCCAAAAATCTCCTCTCTTTCGTTATCTAATAGATAGACTAATTTAAATTCTTCTATACAATACCTGAGCCTAGTATGCCCAACCTCAACCACATTAATGTTACGTTCATATAGGCAAGTGCATAAGAGCACACACAAATATCTGACATTATCTGTGCACTATAGGTCACTTGAAGTCATTCATCCATGAATTACAGTCAAAAGCACTGAAGCTATTTCTTCATTATTTTTAACCCCCGGAAAAGCAATATTTTGAGTTGTACTTGGTGTCAATAAAGGTTAGAAAAAACAGAGTTGCTTGCAGTTTTTAGACACCAATACATAACCATCTTTCCTAAATTTCTTTTTCTTCTAGGCCTGCTAATTAGGTTGCTTAACAACATAAAAACACTACATTATTATTTTGTATCTCTATTATCCCAATTCAAATTACCTTTGCAACCGATAAACTTTGGATGTGTATTGACACCTTCCAAATACATCATCATCCAATGGACTATTCTCCAAGACTTCAATACCCTCAGTACTGTTTGTATTTTGTTGCTGCATTTTCATCACCATGTACATCTGGGCTATCTGATACTGCAAACCCAAAAAAAAAAAAATTCTCTTTAATAAACAAGAATATTTTTTTCTCTCTATAAATTATATAAATTTGATGAATTCATTTGTTATACCTCTTCTAATGACACAGGCATGACAATTCGGCTTGACAGAAAAACCGCATCAACAATTTACAAGTCAAGGAAATACCCAAAACATAATAAATAAATAAAAAAAGTGTAAACAAGCCTGTTTTATCTGGGTAAATTGGATTTTCAACCAAAATAAATAAAATAAAATCCAAAATTTTGAATTTTGGGCAAATCCAATTCAAATAAGTCTAAAACTAATCCCAACACAAGTTCATCAACATAAAATTTGGTTTAACAACCATCAAACAAAACTGCAATAGATATAGAAGAAGGATACAATTCCTTGATTTGAACCATTTTTTCTTCAATCAACCAGCAACCCTTTGACAGTTTCACTCTCGCAGACAGAATAAAGCAGAGAGGATGAATTAAAATTAGCTTTGGGATGCACGAATTGATAAGAGAAAGCAGAAACTGAGAGACAACCAAGAGGAAAAGAGGAGTAAAAGAATGAATTAGAAACAATGAAGAAGAAGAAAAATTATGGAGAGAATACAAATGTTGAAAGCTAAGGAAAAAAACGCGTGGCAGCCAGATACAAAAAGCAAGCAGGTCAAAGGCGCACGTTAGAGCATCGTTTTGAAAGGGCCGATTCAAATTCGCCGGCGTCTCTTTTACTAAACTGGTGTGAAAACTGAGAACTCGTATCATTTTTAGACAATTATATGCGATTTTTTTATTATTTATTTATTGTTATTGTCTGAAGTCCGAACTGAAAATCCTAAGTTTGCCACGTGCTAATTGTAATTAACAGTACAATTTTTACTCAATTTTAATTTTAATTTTAATTAATGCCTTAAATAAGCATTTTTTATAACATTGATTGGAATGAAAAAATTAATTTTAAGTTCTATGGTGATTTTAATATGAATATAATCTTTTTAATTAATTATATAAAGTAATAAATATTCAAATTTTATAATTTAATTTTTGAATTTAAAAATTATTTATTTTTAGATAAATAAAATTAATATATTTTTAAGAATTCAATTCTTTTAATAAAATTTATTATTAAAAAATAAATAATAATAAAATATAAAACAAATACATTCATTTTTAATTTTAATTATTTTAAATAATATAATTTAAATGACTTATAATTAGGATTGTTCAAGACTCTATCCGATCAATTTAACTTAATTATTTAAATTTATATTTAAATCATTAAATTGAATAAGATATAATCAATTTAAATTATTGAATCAAATCATTTCGATTAATTTTTAAATAAAATATTTTTATTTTTGTGAGATTCCACTTTAAAATATAAGTGAATTGGATTAAATTTTATTAAATATTAATTTTCACTTAAAAAAATTAAATCGTATTAAAAAAAATTTAATATGACTCGACTTTTTCTCTAACCCTAACTTACATAATTTTTAAATTTATTTTAGATGCATAAATTAATCACTAAAATAGTAATAAATTAAACTAAATTGAATATTTTACATTATTTTTTCAAATGGATCCTAAGATTAATCACTAAATATTATGATTAAACTGAATTGAATTTTTTATTTCAATATTTTAGTTTCTCAAAACAGTAAAAAAGAATTGTAATTTGATTTATTTTATATTATATAAATAATAATGATTAATTAAACAATAAAATCCACAAGTAGATATGTGTTTGCTTGGTTACGAGTCTTTTGACTGATCTTTGTATGGTTCTAACTTCTAACTGAAAAACGAAGCTTCATCTACTAAGTCGTTTGACTTTTGAATGTCAAAATATGTGGCTTTATATGCTCAGAGAGTTACAAGCCCACCCAGCCCATTAGTTTTGCCTGGCATCTTTTTTATAGCCCAACTCATTGCCTAATACACCATTTTACATGAAATGAAATATTAGATAAATGTTTGGATTTCTTGAAAATAGATATTAAATATTATTTTAAAATTTAAAAAATATTAAATAAATTTTTAGAGTGTTTGATAAATTAATTTAAAATAAAAAAAATTTAAACTAAACGTATCAACTTATTTAAAAATAGTGTTCTTAAAACTCTATTTTTTAAAATTAAATTTTTATCCAAACACATCCTATATAAAAAATAAATATTTATTAATTAGGGTGATAACAAATTGATTTTTTTTAAATATAATTTTGAATTTAAATTTTATAAATAAATAAAATAAATATTAAGAAAGTTTTCTCTCTTTAAAATTTCACTCCATTAGAATATAATAATATCTGACAATTTCCTTAAAGAAAATATTATATAAAAAGAGAGGTGGGTTCCTATTCATTAATGAATTGTAAAATATTCATTTCACCATTATTTTTTATTTTAATTTTTTCATATATTTTCTCTATATATTTTCTCACATTTTATTTTTTATTTTAAAATTTATTTATATATCAAATGTTAAAAAATTGACATTTCTTAATTTATTTATTATATTACTACATATAATTAATTATGAGTTTCTTATAATCTCTCAATTTGATCATTACTATTTATTGATATTATTATTAATAAACTTTTTTGAATCTCTAATAATAAATATAAAAAAGTTATATTAATTAATAAAATTTATTTCAAACTTATATAAATAATTCATTATTAAATATATAAATTATTATTAATTAGAATAATATATATGTACATGTATATTAAATTAAATTAATTATTTGTACTTATTATAGGGTGAATATCAATTTTATTAATGGATTTTTTCAAAAATACTCAAAAAATAAATAATATTTTATTTTTATTGTTAATTTTTTTTTAAAATACTATATATTTAAAAATATTTTTTTCAAAAATACTACATATCTAAAAATATTTTTTCAAAAATATTATATATACTAAACATATATCAAATATATATAAAAAATATATCAAACATTACTAGAAAATAGTAAAAATAAATTATTATTATTATTATTATTATATTTCACTTTGGTTATTTTCTTTAATGAAAATTGAATTATAAATTTTTTTTATTAGTATCGATTTCCTTTTTCGATGCTTAAAATATTTTTTTTAAAATTCAACTAATTCTTTTAAAAATTAAATTTATATGAAATTATTTCATCAAATTTTTTTAAATTATTATATATTAGATTATTTTTACTATTATTTTAGTTGGTGGAAACTTGATCCATATATTTTATTATTTATATTAATATTTAAGATTATGATAAGATGATATTTAAATGAAAGAAAAGGTGTGTGTAAATGCCTAAAAATGGAACAAGACCGAATTGAACGTAGAAATGGGCTCGGATTAACCAGATCCAAAAACCCGGTTCATCCGCAACTCACTTTGATCAATTGATTGATGTGACACTAACCCCCTTCTTCACATCCAAAAACCCTAGTTCTAAATTCCTCTTTGTAATGATCAACAGGATAGCTGCTGGACAAAAGTCTTCGTTAGTCAGATACAGCAACCACAGAATATCCAAAATCAAAACCAGAACCTCCTTTTACAGATCCTCCAAAAATTCACACAAAAAGTAAAAAAAAAAACGCTTAAGTTCTCTCTTTCTTTCTCAAACTCACTTGAGCAAAAATGAGCCATTCCTTATGCCGCTATGGAACTCTGTCTTTCACTTCTATTTCTTCAAACGAATCAATCTCTATTACCATACCCAGTATCTCTAAATCAAGTAATTTGGGTTTGTTTTCCTTTAAAAATCACAAATTTTCTTCCTTAAATCTTCAGCCATGGCCGCCGAGGCTAACTCGCCACTCGACTCGCTGCCACCGAGTCAGCACCGTTCGCTGTTGCTCGGAAATGACGAAAGAGGTTCTAATAGAAACGCCCAAAGTTGGTAAACGCTCAGATTTGAAGAAAATTATGATTCTTGGGGCAGGTCCTATTGTGATTGGTCAGGCATGTGAGTTCGATTACTCGGGGACTCAGGCTTGTAAAGCTTTGAAAGAAGAAGGATACGAGGTTGTTTTGATTAATTCGAACCCAGCTACTATCATGACTGACCCGGATATGGCAGACAGAACTTACATTGCACCAATGACGCCGGAATTAGTGGAGCAAGTGATCGAGAAGGAGCGGCCTGACGCTTTGTTGCCCACCATGGGCGGCCAAACCGCCTTGAATTTGGCGGTGGCTTTGGCTGAACGTGGTACTTTAAAGAAGTATAATGTTGAATTGATTGGAGCTAAACTTGGCGCTATCAAAAAAGCTGAAGATAGGGACCTTTTCAAGCAAGCTATGAAGACTATTGGTCTTAAAACGCCGCCTTCTGGGGTTGGGAAAACGCTTGATGAGTGTTTTGAGATTGCTAATGAAATTGGAGAGTTCCCATTGATTATTAGACCGGCATTTACTTTGGGCGGGACTGGAGGTGGCATCGCTTATAATAAGGAAGAGTTTGAGGCCATTTGTAAGGCGGGTTTGGCTGCAAGTTTAACCACACAGGTATTGGTGGAGAAGTCATTGTTGGGATGGAAAGAATATGAATTAGAAGTTATGCGTGATTTAGCTGATAATGTTGTGATCATTTGTTCAATTGAGAATATTGATCCAATGGGTGTTCATACTGGGGATTCAATAACAGTGGCTCCAGCACAGACTTTGACTGATAAGGAGTATCAGAGATTGAGGGATTATTCAATTAAGATTATTAGAGAGATTGGAGTTGAATGTGGAGGTTCTAATGTGCAGTTTGCTGTTAATCCTGAGGATGGTGAGGTTATGGTGATTGAAATGAATCCTAGAGTTTCGAGGTCTTCAGCTTTGGCTTCTAAAGCTACAGGCTTTCCTATAGCAAAAATGGCTGCTAAATTGTCAGTTGGTTATTCACTTGACCAGATTCCTAATGACATTACCAAGAAAACTCCAGCCAGTTTCGAACCTTCTATAGATTATGTGGTGACCAAGGCAAGTATCTGTTAGTTTTGCTAATGCTATTATTTCTGTTTAATTTATGTAATGAATTTAGATTCTTCTTATCATGATTGAGAATGATGGATAACGTAGTTAAGAAGATGTTACTGTTTTTGCTTGAATGCTTTGACTTGTTTTTGTGGGACTTATTGGTTAAAAAGGTCGAGGTCTTGTTATCATTTTCTGAAATGTGATAGCTAGATTGCCTGCAAGTTATGTTTGGAGTATAGTTAAGTGCAACATTTGCTGCTGCTCCATATGTGCCATCTTTGGAGGTCAGTTACCCTGGTTACTATTGAGGAGGCAGCAGTGTGTGAAACTTATAGCTGGGTGCTAAATATTTGAGTACTACAAATATATCCATGCATAACAATACATGATGCAAAGAAATATTAATTCCACAAATTAGGTTTAAGATTAATTTCACAAATTAGGTTTTCTTATGTAGCATGTTAAGTTTATACTTTTTTCTTGTCTTCCTCATCATCAATTTACCATATCAATTCATAACTTATTTATTTCTTACTAGTCACTTTGGAAAAGTTTTAACCTTTCATGTCATAACGATTTGATTTTTCTTATCTTCATACAGATCCCTCGCTTTGCATTTGAGAAATTCCCTGGTTCTCAGCCAATTCTAACCACCCAAATGAAATCTGTTGGTGAAGTCATGTCAATAGGTCGGACATTTCAAGAGTCTTTTCAGAAAGCAGTTCGGTCAATGGAGCTGGGATATTCAGGGTGGGGTTGTGGACAAGTTAAGGAACTTGATTGGGATTGGGACCAGTTGAAGTACAGTCTCCGAGTTCCAAACCCAGATCGCATTCATGCTGTTTATGCTGCAATGAAGAAGGGGATGAAAGTTGATGATATTCACGAACTAAGTTTGATTGAAAAATGGTTCCTTACTCAGCTTAAAGCCTTGGTGGATGTCGAACAATATCTAATGACTCGGAGCTTGTCTGATCTGACTAAGGATGACTTCTATGAGGTTAAAAAGCGTGGTTTCAGTGATAAGCAGATAGCATTTGCAACTAGAACAACAGAGAAGGAAGTTCGGTCAAGACGGCTGTCCCTTGGAGTTGCTCCAAGATATAAGCGGGTGGACACCTGTGCTGCTGAGTTTGAGGCTAATACTCCTTACATGTACTCCTCTTATGATTTTGAGTGTGAATCAGCTCCCACCAAAAGGAAGAAGGTTTTGATCTTAGGTGGGGGACCCAATCGTATCGGGCAGGGAATTGAGTTTGATTACTGTTGTTGCCATACATCTTTTGCCCTCCAGGTTTGTGTTTGTAATTCTCCCTGTGCTTAAAGGTCTCTGAATTGAATAAACCTGAATAGATAACCTAAAGTGGTTTGTATACTGAAAACGATTTGCATGCTAAACTGTCTTTAATTGCTTATATACTGGAAAACACTGGCAATATTTTTGTTCTTGAGTGCTTATTTAGTAGTTTTAAGACAAACGTTTAGCTGTTAAATAAACATGATCAATGATGAAAGTAATTCATTGCAAGTACAAACAAATTTCCACTATTGGATGGTGGTTAGTTGAACTGAATACTGTTCATCTAAATGTTATGCATCTGAGGTAAGATTGATATTTGTATTAATCTTTTTATATCTGAATCCTGTTCCGCCTACTTGTTTGCTTCTTCATGAATGTATATTCTGAGATAACTAGGCTGAGGTCTTCTAGCAATTGTATAATTGTAGTATCATGGAAAAATTGCAATGAAAATTAGTTGCAGGTGGCCTTTTTGAAGTCATATGGTTAGCTTTTGGTTGTATCTTATTTCCTAATTGCATTTCCTTTCTTTCTATGTAGAGTGCAGGATATGAAACAATTATGATGAACTCAAATCCTGAAACAGTATCCACTGATTATGATACAAGTGACCGTCTCTACTTTGAACCCTTGACAGTGGAAGATGTTCTGAATGTAATTGCTTTAGAGCGGCCGGATGGCATTATTGTACAGTTTGGAGGTCAAACGCCCCTAAAGCTTGCTCTGCCCATCCAGCAGTACTTAGATGAGCACAAGCCTGTTGCTGGTAGTGGGGCTGGTCATGTGCGCATATGGGGTACATCACCAGATTCCATTGATGCTGCTGAAGACAGAGAAAGGTTCAATGCAATTATTAGAGAGTTAAAGATCAAGCAGCCAAAAGGAGGCATTGCAAAGAGTGAAGCTGATGCACTTGCCATTGCAACAGACATAGGTTACCCTGTTGTTGTCCGTCCTTCTTATGTGTTGGGTGGCCGCGCAATGGAGATTGTATATAATGACGACAAGCTAGTGACATATCTTAAAAAGGCCGTTAAGGTGGATCCTGAGCGTCCTGTATTGATTGATAAATATTTATCTGATGCTGTTGAGATTGATGTGGATGCACTTGCAGATTCATATGGTCATGTGGTGATTGGTGGGATAATGGAGCACATCGAGCAGGCTGGGGTTCATTCTGGTGACTCAGCTTGCATTCTGCCCACACAAACTATCTCATCTTCTTGCTTGGCCACAATTAGGTCATGGACTACAAAATTGGCAAAGAGTCTCAATGTTTGTGGACTCATGAACTGCCAGTATGCTATCACAGTAGCTGGAGAGGTTTTTCTGCTCGAGGCAAATCCTCGTGCTTCTCGTACTGTCCCATTCGTCTCCAAGGCTATTGGTCATCCTTTGGCTAAATATGCTGCTCTTGTTATGTCTGGCAAATCTCTTAATGATATACGCTTCACAAAAGAGGTGATACCAGCGCATGTGGCTGTGAAGGAAGTAGTTCTTCCATTTGACAGGTTACCAGGCTGTGATGTAGTGTTGGGGCCTGAAATGAAGAGCACTGGCGAGGGAATGGGTATTGATTTTGTGTTTGCTCTTGCACTTGCTAAATCTCTAATTGCTACAGGACAGAATCTACCACTATCTGGCACAGTGTTCATCAGCTTGAATGACTTGACAAAACCCCATCTTGAAAAACTTGCAAATGCCTTTTCAGGAATCGGGTTTAGGATTGTTGCGACTTCAGGGACAGCTCATTTTCTGGAGTTGAAAGGTATTCCTGTTGATCGAGTGCTGAAGATGCATGAGGGCCGCCCACATGCTGGTGATATGCTTGCTAATGGGCAAATCCAGCTGATGGTGATCACAAGCTCTGGTGATTCACTTGATCAGATTGATGGCATGCAACTGAGGAGAATGGCTCTTGCCTATAAGGTTCCTATAATAACAACAGTTGCTGGTGCTTTGGCTACCGCAGGGGCAATAGAGAAATTGAAATCCTGTCCTATTGATATGATAGCCCTTCAGGACTTCTTTAAAAATGAGGTACTCGAAGATAGAAGTAAAAACTTGCAGTCAGCTTCTTATTCTCTATGATTTAGCCAGCATTTCTGGCAAGCACTTGTATCTGTTCCAAGGTTTTGAATTACCGTTACGGTACACGATACAGGCATATTATTGTGTTGTGACCTGAATGTAACAGTCATGGAGGACAATATCCAGAATTTGTTTAGAAAATTCACAATACCGGTCATGTCAATTTGTCAAGATTGTGGTGGTGATTCACCGTTGCAATTGATTTGATATGATATTAATGTGAATTTTTATTTTGGTTAAATCCAAGTTGTGTTTGATCTTGTAGTTTGGAATGGTTTTGCTGTCAATTTGTTTGTTTTTACCAAAATTTGCTGTCTCATCTATTTTCCTCGTTCTGAGTTTTTTCTTTTCTTTCATTACAAGAAATGGTTTGTGAGTTTATATTGGTAGAGAGTGACCATAGGGGGATTTACACTAAAGGTTTCTTAATCGGTAAGAAGTTACGGTGGTTTGATAAAAATATTATAATTTTTTAATAATTTATAATGAATTATATTTACATTAGAGTATGAATGATTAAGAGTCATTTAATATTAGAGTATCAATGATTAAGAGTTATTTAATTTTAAATTATTCAGATCTCTAAAATATTTAAATTTTTTAATTATTAAGAGGCATTTAATTTTTAATTATCAAACACCACCTAAGATTATATAAACAAGTCTAATTATCAAACTTGAATAATCCAAGTTTGTTTTACTGATTTAAACCTAATTAAAATTAAAATATGACTTGAAATTTTAACTATAAATACATTGAGTTAGATAATATAAATAACGGTTATTTAGATAATATTAAATAAATATATTTAAAAACAAATTAAATAGGTGAGAAATAGAGATCATGGCCTATCACTTATGATAATATTAATTGTAACGAAATACATTTTTATTAAAATCTATAATTTTTTTTATTCAACTCATTTTTTATTAGTTTATTTATATTTATCTAAAATAATTATTTTATAATTATATTTTATTTGAAATAACCGTTTTTAATGAGTATATAACCAATATCTTTAATATACTCGTTAAAAAAAAATTATATAAATACATAATAATTCATAAAAAATAAAAAATTTAATCGAGTTTAAAAATTATTTTAACTTTCGAATCCAAGTTAGTATATTGGGCCTGATAAATCCCTTGTTTAATATATGCTTGCGAATCTGGATATTAGTGGGCAAATGAGCAGATTCATACTGTTTCCCAGCACACGACTGTTGCTTTTATTGCTGTAATTTGAACACTCAAGCATGCATAATTTAACATTAATCAAAGATTTAAATAATTAAAATTTTGATTAATGTCTTTAGTAAGAAAAAATGTATTAAAATAATGGCCAATCATTCAAATTTGAAAATTAATTTTTATATTTTAGTCCCTTTCTCTGATTCTTGCTTATGGCCCATTGATGGAATTATCTTAAACCAAGAACTTAAAGTGGACTTTGTTCCCCTTAATCACTATGTATTTAGTTAAGAAGTGTCTGTATTCTTTATTTTAAGTGGTCAAGCAAAACCTAACTCAACTAGCAAATCTAGAGACTTATAGTAATACAATTAGTCATTGATTTTATATTGCAAAATTTAGGGTAGTATCAGTTTGATTTTGCCGGTTCGAAAGTTTTTATCAAATTAAATTATTATTATTATCAAATCATCGATTTAATTTAATTTGATCATTTTTTATTTATCAATTTCAAATTAAGAATTTTTTTTTAATAAATTGTCATTATTTTATTATGAATTTGAAAAAAAAACACAGACAATGTATTGGTAATAAAAAATCTTAAAAATAGTTATAACACAAAATTTATCTACTTTATTAATTAACACACCTAAAACTTGAATTATACTATTTATTTATTTATTTTTATTTAATTTTTATGAATGATTATTTTCTTTAAATATTAAATTAATGATAGATTAAAAATAATATATGAGTGTATATAAAATAAAACCATACATAATTAATTATAATAATAGTAAAAAGTCATATATATATATATATATAATTTTGGTTCGATTTTATTTAAAATGGAGAAAAAAAATTCAAATCGTAAATCAAATTAAACTTTCAATTTGCTTTATTTTTCAAACTAAAACTAAATCAAACAACCGTAAAATTATCGGTTTCAATTTAATTTGACTTGATCGATTTGATTTCCACCCTAGCAAACTAGAGAAAAATCGAGATTATTTTTCATTAAACTATTGAAGAAGTTTACAAACTTAGTGAAAATTGAATTTTTTTTTCCTAAACAGATTTTAAATACATATTTTATCAGAAGTAGATATATTTAAAGTTTTATAAGAAGAATTAATGGAATACTAAAATATTCCTTTTAAATTGAATAGTGTTGATTATTATTTTTTAATTTAATTTTATGAAAGGTTTAATCAATTATTTGATCATTTCATATTGAATTTCAGGTAATATAATTGTCTACCTATGGGACATAGACTGTGACTTTGATTTTAGTGGAGAGTTGAAACGAGAGTGAGATCCAAAGTCTAAAATATGGCAAATGCCTTCTGTTTCTTGCCAATGAATTTTTCTTTGATCTTTTATCGTCCTCATTTTCTTTCCTTTTGCAAACAAGTTGTCGTAAGCACTTGTTTAATTTTGGGCTTAACATTTGACACTTTGTGCGAATTTTAATTATTATTATTTATTTAATTTATGTTTTTTAAATATTTTAACATATATGAATTTTTATTGTTTTTATTATTTAATAAATTTAAATATTATATTTTAATAATTTTAAATATTAATATAAAAAAATTGATCAAATTTAGTATATATGTACCAATTGAAAAATGATAAAAATATACTTCATTTATCTCATAATAAATGTTCTAATTATAAAATATATAATTATTAAAAGACAAATTTTTTATTTATTTTAATCTTTCTAATTTATTTATTATTTTAAAATCTTTTCACCTTTTTAATTTTCTCACATTTTATATCTCTTAATTAATTTTTATATTTTTCAACATATTTTTAATGAAGGGTATTATTGTAATGTTAAGATAAAATGTAATTAAGATAAGAAAATAGAATAAATAAATTGAAACATATTAAAAAGAAATTAAGACATTTATCGTAAAATGGAGGGAGTACTATTTATACTGATTAATATAAATTTTAATTGAAATTTATAAAAATATAATGATGTAATAAACAAATTGATGAGTTTCATATAATTTTTAAGAGAATTATTTTGATATATGATGAAAAATTTTCTAACCAACTCTTGAAATTAATTAAAATAATATATATAAAGAGTCACTTCTTTCATATTTTTTTTTTCAATTCTATCTAATTTTTAAATTCCTTTAATTTTATTTTAATTAGAAATTTACCTTATGTCAGATCTAAAAGTAAACTGTATTATTTTGATACTAATTAGTAGGTCAAAAGAACGAACTTTCCCTTAAATAGATTAACTTATATTATTAATTTAGTTCTTAAATTTTTAATAAGAATCAATTAAGTTATTCAAGTTTACAAATTTACTAAATTACTATTTGATCAAACTAATTAATAATGAAGTTAGTACATTAAAAATGTATAGAAAAAGAGTTGTGTTAGTGATTTAATAATTCACTGATTGAATACTTACTTCATAATATAGGAGTTGATTGGAAAAAACAATCTCATTTTCTCTAAAAAAAATTCGATATAGATGATATTTGAATCTACTTAAAATAGGTATAAAACACCGTTTTAAAATTTAAAAAATACTAAATAGTTTTTTTGAGTGGTTGAGTGATTAATTCAAAACACTGACATGATAATTTTTTTTAAAATGAGATTTTTAAAATTTTATTTTCAAAATAGAGTTTCTACGCTAACACCATCATATTAAAAAAAAAATTTAACAATCATATATATCCTTTTAAAAAAATTATGATCCACGAAAAAGCAAAAAAGAAATGTGAAGGTTGAATAATATGTTGTAAGATTCATATCACACAAGTTATGTTGGGCCGAAGCACCATATCATAGACTTTCTGTTAGGAAAAAAATTGATATGAGTGGCAAAGACTGTTTGTTACTCCTAATACTGTATCCCATGAGCTAAGTAGGGATATGGCCAGTGATCCAATAAGTTGTATGATATATATTTGCTTTAATTGTTAGTACAAAGTCTGAAGAATCATGTACCTTGCAAAGTGTGATCATAATCAGTCCCTTTCACATTTTTTGTTTTTGCCTTTTCTGGTTACAATCAGTCTAACATCTTAGGATTGGTAAACTAAAAGAAACAACTTAGGAAATCATATATATATATATATATATATATATATATATATATATATATAATTTGTAATCACTATTGCCAATAGGTATTATGATTCTATCAGCGAATGGATCCAACTTGCTCAATGATATTATGACTTATTCACAGTGAAGAAACCTATTGGTTCTAAATAGATTTATGAGGTAAAATACAAGCCTAATAACACTGTTGATAGATATAGACCAAATTGATTGCTAAGGGACATAATCAAGTGGAAGGGTTGGATTACATTGATAACTTTTTCCCTGTTGCAAAGCTTGTGATAGTGAGGGTCTTTTTTGCTATTTCAGCTGCTAAAAACAAGGTCATTCACAAGTTAGATATTAATAATTCCTTATTACATGAATTTATTGATGAAAAAGTCTATATGACTCCATCTAATGGTTATTCTTTGCCAAATCCTCGTAAAATTTGTAAACTTAAGAGGTTTTTTTATGGCATCAAACAAGTATCGGGTAAATGATTGCAATGGTCATTAAAGTTTTTAATTTGTTCTATTTTGATCACTAACCGAAACTTTATTTCAGATTAATCACTATTTTTTTAAATTATTTCACCGGTTGATCATCAGTCCAAATTGGTACCGGATCAACACACTTGTCATCCGAGTCAGCGTTAAATGCTGACTGTGCAAGTCATATAGATGACACGTGGCAAGAATTGCTAAATCACATGCCAGATCAGATTACCATTAATCACAATTGGGGCCCACACATCTGTAGAAAAGATACGTGTTTCATTGCATGATGGACACGTGTCATGTGAGAGAAAGTAAATTTTGTTTACCCATTTCTTCTCTTCCTAGAACCCGATCATCCTTTTTTTCTCTCTGTTACATTATCATTCTTTCCTCGTTCTCTATTTTCTTTCTTTGGTTTTGATTTCTTTGTTTTCTTTCTTTGATTTTGTTTTTCCTTTTTTTTCTTCCTTCTCCTTCTCTGTTTCTTGACACAATTATATGAGAAACAAACATTATAAACCTTAAATTGAGAACTATAAATTGAAACCCTAAAAAGGCTCACCTCCTATGAAATGGCGCAACTAATTGTACCAAGTTGTAAGTGTGGAGAGCCTTGCTTACTGAGGACTTCTTGGAGCGCAAAAAATCCGAGAAGAATATATTTTAGGTGCAAATATTATATGGATATAAGTATAAACACGTTTTTTGCTTTAATTTCGTTTGGGTTGTTTGTTTAGTAATATTAGAGTGGAAAACCCTTAAAATATTTGAATGTGATTGTGGTAGGTTGCGGTGAGATGCAAATATTTTGATTGGATTGACCCACTAACCATTAAGAATGAAGATGCTGTTGGTGAAGATGAAGATTCAATGGTATTAAACAATGGACCAAGGGATGAGAATGACATAATTGAAGAAGAAATGTATGAAGAAGTAATTGAAGCTAAGAAGTGAAGAAAAAAGAATTGTGGCTGCCTATTTTATACTGCTATTGTTATATTTTTGGTGGGTATGTTTGTCGGTGTCTGTATTGGTAGTGAGTGAATTGAGGGCTTCTGTTTTGGGGTTTTGCATTTAGTACTTAGTGAATTAAGGATTTTATGAGCTGCAATGATATTTGAAGCTCATTTGGTATGTTATATTTTGTATTATATTATATAAATATATTATAATTATATTATGCTATAGATTTGTGTTCAAGTATTGATTATATATATTTATCATAAACCCAATAATAACATAATATAATAACATGAGAACAACAACAACAAAATAATAAAAAGAATCAAAACTTGATAGAATTAAGAACTAATAAATCTCACTTGTATTTCAAACAAAAGTGTCATTTTCATTAACTATAATTCATACATAAAAGTAACAAAAGTATAAATTGTCTGCCACTTTAAGTAAAGGCTTGTAGTGTTACCCATATGACATGTGATACATCTCCACACATGTCATATTCCCAACACCTTTTTTTCCTTATAATTGATAAAATAAGCCTAAGAAACCACAAAACACACACAAAAAAAAAAGGGGGGCAGAGCAACATAGTTCTTAAGATGCAATGTTCTCAAGCATCACAAAAAACAAAATATATGATAAAATGGTTGATAAAATATTTCAAAATGATAATTTGTGTTCTATTTCCATGCTGATTTTGAAGAGGATGGCTTCTTGTACATTGTTCTTAGTCCTTTAGCAATTGGTGTGGAAGATATCTTCATGTTTCTTGTAATAGACCTCCTTTACAGGCCAATAACTTTTTGAACTTTTCTTCTTGGCTGAGCAATACTTTTCTCTAATATAATTTGCTTCATCTTCACTGGCAGTAGAATCATGAAGGTCCTCATCAACAACTTGTGATATTATAATGTCTATATCTTCCGGCCTCTCTTTGATCCATGCTGAATTGACTACTAGTGCAAAAAATGACCGAGAACCTTGATCTTTAGTAAGGCATGGTTCACTTGATAAAGGTATGGAGTTTTCCTATAAATACACATTAATTGAAATTAATATAAGAAATTAACATAATTTTAATACCACAAATATAAATACATAGAGACTCTAATTGTAATAAAGCACATGTGCTGTAGTATTTACATTGAAAATTGTATCATTGGTAACTTCACTGCTACCATCACTCATCCATTATACAATACATGGTGTTGGATTCACAGATTGTCTTGTTCTTATTTTTGTGGATGAATTAACAGCTCCAAAGCCCACTGTTTTACTCTTTTTCACCTGCATAATTTACAGTATTAGTCCATTGCGTGTCACTAAAGGAATAACACTGAAATATAAATACAAGGAACTTATATAGTTTCTTAGTTTAGGTTGGCTACTGCTTGCACCTTCTTGAGCTGGTTTATTATTGGTATGGAATATCTTGTTGTGACCTTTCACACCACATAATGTGCATGTCACTACTGCACCTTTCCTAGAGACTCTCAGTGTATTAGCTAAGTGTTCTAGCTCTTCAGCTTCTAATTTCCTCATTTTTTTTTCTTCCTACCCTTTTTTGGCTTTGGTAATTCTGGGGGTAAAAGAGCAGGCTCATTGATCACTGGCTATAGCTCCGAACCATTCACTAGTTGTATGCAATGAGTGTAAATTTTTAAGTATGTTTGAACACTGTAGCACTCATCTACAAACTCCTCTAATCTCTTTATGTTCAACATCAATGCACATACTGCATGTGCACATGGAATGCCAGTCAGCTCCCACCTCCTACAACTACAACTTTTTTCCTGCTTATCTACAACATACTGGCCACCATGGCAAAAAACCTCATATTTATTTCCTCCATCCCATCTACTATTAAAATTGAATGAAAATTGTATGATCTTGTCTATTTTTTTTAATCTTAGGACATAAAGGACCTACACACTTTTTTATTAAATCCCTCTTCATCAATTTTTGTCTAATTATCTCTAAACAAGTAACTACACCATTATCCCTAGCATCTAGAATGAAGGCATTGAAACACTCACATATGTTGTTTAAAAGGAGATCACATTTGACATGTGGAATTAAATGAGACCTGCTTCAATGCTTGGCATCCTTGTTGCATAGCCATTGGTGTGTATCAGGACACTTATTATCCAAGGCTTCCATACACTTTGTAAACCTCTGAACATATGAAGCCCTTGCATAGTCCCATAGCATGTCTTTGAGTTCCTTCCCTCTGAATTGCTTCTTGAAATTTGTGTAAATGTGCCTAACACACCACCTCTTTTCTGCAGTAGGGTATAATTCATCTAAGGCTAGCACTAATCCCTGCAATATGAGAAACAAAATATGTTAGTCAAAAATAAGGATATAAATAGATAAGGAAAAAAAATACAGTTGAATTCCTCTCACCTTCTGTCTATCAGACATGAAAATCCACAACTAAGGCTCCTGTTGAATTCCATAGTCCAGTCCTAGTACTGTTAAAAACCACATCCAATTGCTCTTATTTTCTCTCCTCACAATAGCCCAAGCTAAAAGATAGATGCAATCATTTGCATCTATAGATACTACACTAAGGAGTTGCCCTCTATACATCCCTTTTAAGAAACACCCATCAACCCCTATTAACTTTCTACATCCAGCCTTAAACCCTTCTTTCAGAGCACCTAGTCATATATACACCCCACCAAATACAGTTGGATCATCATCATCCTCTAAAAATTGGAAAAAACTTCTTGGGTTGGTTTTCAAAATCTCTAATTTGTAATTTTGTAAGCTAGCAAATTGGTATTTTTCATTACCATTTATTATTAGTAAGGCCTTTTCCTAGCTCTCTATGCCTTAGTCCTTGTCAAATAATCATTGTAATCATCTTGAACTATTCTAATGAAGCCATTCAAATTTCACTTTAGATCTACTCTAAATCTTTCAAGGTAGGTCTGAGCTAATCATTTAGAGGTAACTTGTCTAATGTTCTGGTCTTTATTACATGTGTGTTCAAAATTACTAGATTTGATTTGAAATATTTTTGAATCCCTAACCATCTCATTACAAAATATATAAAAGGGACAACCTTTAGCACACTTTGCTTCACATCTTTTTTTTATCATTTGGTTTAAACCAAATTTACCATCTGTGTATCCTAGCCCATTGCCTACAAGCATCTTTAAATTCGGCTAAGGAACTAAATTTCAACCCAGCAAATAACCTTGGGTTAGCCATATTTCTCTCAGCAATAAACTCATGGTATCTCACTATTGGTTTCTTAACCTCACCATCACTATCAGTATCAGAAGCAGATATAAGCTCATCAGATGGTGCAAGGTCTGAATCATCCAAATCTACATCCAAATTACCCACTAGAGGATCAGCTGCAATTTTCATCTTTCCTGGTATTTTGCTCATGTCTTTCTCTATGTTTTTATCTACATGTATCTCAAACAACTCATCATCCCCATCTTGTATGTCATAGTCATTATCTTCAAACTTAGTGGTAGGATAATCAAAATCTTCATCCTCACTGTTAGTAATACTACCCACAATAATCCCTTTTCCTTTTCCCTCAGCAAATATTCCTTGTTACCCTCTTATTTTTTTCTCTACTATTATTTTCATGTATTGTAACATCCACATCAACCTTCTTATATGTGTGTTTTACATATACATTAATTACTTTGATTGACTCAATATGATTCCCCATTTCAACTATGTCACTATCAGATACTAGTTGGCAAATGCCCTCACAGTAATTGGTATTGGGTCTTTGCTAGAAGTACTCCATTTTCCCACTTAAATTGCATCACCCACCATTTTATTTAATTCAATCATTGATAACCTATCATCTAAACAAAAGTCCAATAAATCTATGGCTCTATTATAGTACCCTAGGTCCCTACAATGCCCACTATGATATAAATTAATGGTAAAATATTCAGAACTAACGGTTGCAAAGAGACAAACAACAACAGAAATATATAAAAAAAGTAAATTAGTGTATATTCCATTCCATACACAGTTTATAATAATTTCCGTACACAATTTATAAAAAAAAAAGTAAATATTCAAATAACAATCAAGTCCCACAACTCAAAAGCATCTCGGATACACAATCAAGTCCCACAAGTCATATACCTCAAGTCTTCACGATTTAAGATTCTTTACTACTCCAATTCAACACCCAACAACCATTTACAACCAAGACAAGTTATATTTTACAGAGAAACCCTTTTACAGTATAAAAAAGACAAACCCAAAACCCCAAAACAACCAATGACATTCAGCAAATTCATTATCAAACCCTTTGAATAATATTTTATACCTGAAACCCCTAAACAAACAAACAATCACAAACCCTAAAGGATAGCATAACAAAAACAAATAAAAAACAATATGACAAAATAAATACTCACAATAACTAGGCGCATGCTGCTTTGGAAGATAATGTTGCCAATCCATTACCCTCCAACGTAGTCAGAAATCCCCTAATTCTAATTTGCCCTAATTTTACTCTAAAATACCCTAATTTTACTTTATAAACTAACCCTAATCCATTGAGACGCCAAATTTTCCACCCTTAAATGTCTATTTCAGATCTTCCCCTGTAAAATAAACCATATAACACCTAGAATTAATTAAATTGAAGAAATTTTCTACGGAGAAAAGTCAAGAAATCGTAAGAAACATAGAGAGAGAAAGAGGAAGATCGAGTTTTGGGAGGAGAAGAAAAGGGGTAAAAAAAAATTTACTTTCTCTCTCATGACACGTATCCGTCATGCATTGGAACACGTGTCTTTTCTACCGATGTGCGGGCGCACTTATGGTTAATGGTAATCTAACGTGGTACGTGATTTGGCAATTCTTGCCACGTGTCATCTATATGGCTCGCACAGTCAACATTTAACGCTGACTCGGATGACATGTGTGTCGATTCAACACCGATTTGATTTGATGATCAGTCGGTGAAATAATTTTAAAAAAATAGTGATTAATTTGAAATAAATTTTCGGTTAGTGATCAAAATAGAACAAATTGTAAACTTTAATGACTACTAGGGTCATTTACCCAATAAGTATTTAGACAATGAGATATGAAATTTACTTCCAAATTATAGCAGTATGGACTTGCTCGGTCATTTCATGATCATACTTTTTCACAAAGCAGTCTACTTCCAGTTTTTTGGTGCTCATCTTCTATGTTGATGATTTTCTTATAACAAGAACAAATGAAATATATATTGTTTTTGTTAAACACTTTCTGGACTCCCAATTCACCATTAAGGATCTTGGCATAGCCAAGTATTTCAATGGATTGGAGATTGTTAGATCCAATTCAAGAATCTATGTCAATCAAAGAAAGTATGTTATGGACATTCCTCAGGATGCCGGTCTGCTTGGAACCAAAACTGTCTTCCTTCCTTTGCTTGTAAATTTAAAGCTTGCAAATGACAATTCTCAATTCTTGAAAGAGCATGACAAATTTTGCCGGTTAGTATGCAAGCTTTTACATTTAAATCTCACTATGCCTAATTTGACATTTGCTAATCAACAATTGAGTCAATACATGACTTCGCCTAGACTCATACACTGGACTACTGCTTTATGTTTTCAAATATCTCTAGGGATGTCCATCCATTGGACTGTTCTTTCCTTCCTCCAAGTTGCAACTTCATGCCTTTTATGATGCAGATAGGGCCACTTGTCTCCCCACTAGAAAATCCCTCATTGGATTTTATCTTTTTCTTGATCCTTCTCTTATATCCTGAAAGACAAAGAAGCAGTTGACAATCTCCAAGTCTTTAGTAGAGACAAAATATAGGAGTATGGCAGCTATTGTCTATAAATTGCAATATTTTTTCTATCAATTGTAGGATTTTAAGCTTAACATTTCTCTGCCCATTCCAATTCATTGTGATAACTAAGCAGCAATCTATATTATTGCAAATCCTCTCCCCATTCCAATTCATTGTGATAACTAAGCAACAAGCTATATTATTGCAAATCTTGTCTTTTATGAATGTACTAAGTATCTAGAAATTGACTACTATATTGTGAGGAATTAATTCAAGAAAGGCTTCATTTAGCCTCTGCATGTTCCCTCAAGAAATCAATTACTAGATCTCTTCACTAAGCAGTTGTGCACTAAATCTCATCAGTTTTTATTGTCCAAGATGGTATTGGTTTTCCATCTTGAGGGAGGATGTTAGTAGTTGTATTATATATAAATTATTTAAATAGTCTTAGGTAGTGTTTGATAATTAAGAGTTGAATACCTCTTAATGGTTAAGTGGTTTGAACAGTTTAGAAGTCTGAATAAATTAGAGCTGAATGTCTCTTAATCATTCAGGCTCTAGTGTAAGTCTGATCCATTAAAAACTGTTAAGAAACTGTAATATTTTACTAAACAATCACAACCTCTTATCGATTAAGAAGCTGTTCCATTAAAAAGCTATTAAGAGCTAATCAAACTCTATCTTAATTAATTTGTGTTTGATATATAATTAGTAGGGTTAATTATGTAAAGTTATATTTATAGGATTAATATGCTAAGTTGGAAGTAAATAAACCAACACTTATTCTCTGTACAGTGGTTCGAGATTTTCTGAATAAAATTTGAGTTTTTTTCTCCAAATTGAATGACCTAACCCTAGAAAGTTTATAGAATAGTTTAATGGCTGCTCGAGTTTCTTGAATTTCATAGACTTTCTGTTAGACAAATATTGATATGAGTAGCAAAGACTGTTTGTTACTCCGAATTACAGTCACTACAAAGCCTACTATACCCCATAAGCTTAGGGATGTGGTCAAATATCCAATAAGATGTATGAAACAGATATTTGCTTTAATTGTTAGTGCAAAGCCTGAACAATCATGTACCTTACAAAGCGTGATCATAATCAGTCCCTCTCATCTTTTTTGTTTTTGCCTTTTCTGGTTACGATCAGTCTTTAATATATTAGGGTTGGTATTAAAAGAACAAACTTAGGATTGGGGAAACATAACACATATATATAATAAATTATCTAACAAACCATATTAAGCTATAAGCTATATATATACAATTTATTGCCAATAGGTATTAAGATTCTATAACTGAATGGATCCAACTTGTTCAATGATGAAATATAGTAAACAATTTTTAAGTTGAAATTACTAGTCTGTTTAGATGAGTGGTTGAGATTTTGTATTTGTAAGCCATTTAAACTCCTAATCATTATTCTAAAATGTATGGTAAAATCAACAAATATAGTAATGGTTTAAAATTTTAATTCAAACGCTCAAAACCAAAATTTCTGACAGTTAGTAGGAGTGTTTATTTTGATCGGTTTAAGGTAAATAATTTTAATCAATAAATTATATTAATTTATAAATGATTTAAATCATATTCAAACTAAGTCAGATTAAAATTATTCAAATTAATATTTTTAATTTTCGGTTTAGATAATCAATTTGGTTGATTTGCATTATATAGGGCTGAGTACAGGATGCGAAGATCCCAAATTGATCTAAATTTCCAAACTAAAAAACAACGGGAAAGAAAATTTCCGAGGCTTTAAAAATAATCAAATTGAACCGAAATCAAATTAATAAAACAGAACGGGATCGGGGATGCTTTGATCTCCCTACCAAGAATCGAACTAAACCGAACTGAAATGTATTTGTATTATCCTGAATCCCCGAGCCAATTAAATAATTTATATATAATTATATAATTATAAATTTATAATATATATATATATATATTTTTATTTATACAATTATAAATTTACAATATATGGTATAAATACTATTACTTATATATGTATTTATATTTATATAATTATAAATTTGTAATATTTTTTATATATATTATAAATTATATTCAAATCTCCGAATATCCAAATCGAATATCTAAATATCCGAATCGAACTAAATTAAAATACCCAAATATTCAAATTGAACCGAAATATATCCAAATTTGAACCGAATCCCTAAATTCTCGAATCATACAGTACCAAATTTTCAAGATAATTCAATAATGATATTTTTTTCATCCGGTTTGGGACCAAAAATTCAAAAATAAAATTTTCAAAATTTCGATTTGAAAATCCCCTGATTTACACGAATTGTACACAGCCCTAGCACTATAAGATAAAAATATTTAAAACATAAATATAAAATAAGTACTTCATAAATTAAAATATTTTTATAACGAAAAATTATATTTCAAATATATTTATAAAAAATTAAAATAAGAATAATTATATTTTAAATAGATAAAAATTTTATATTACGTAATAAAAATCAATTTAAAAAATAAAAAAGTGTCAATATTTAATATAAATAAAAAATTTAAAAAATCTCTGAATTTAGATACAAATAAATCAAAATATATAATTTTAATATATTTCGGTTTGCTTTGATTTTAGTTGGTTTTCATATATTCAAACTATAACTAAGTCAAAAAGTTCAATTTAATTATATTCTAATAATAAAACCACAATTTTTAACTTGAATTGAATTGAATCAATTCAATTTAATCAATTTGATTAGTTTTTATATAATCCTAACAGTTAATATATGTTTAGCCTTTTAAATATTAGCTATCAACTGTTAATAGTTATCACTAACTACCAATAATTAACTGAATTAGCTAAATCACAAAAGTCGTATTAATATTATGTTAGAATATTAATTTATTTAGCAATTTAAGCTAATAATCTTATTTTATAACCCTATGCAGCTCATATGAATGAGGATGGCAGAAGAACATTTGTATGATATGTTATTGTTATCTAATTTGACAGACTTTTTTCTTTTCTTTTTTATTCTTTGAAATATGTAAAAACATAGCCAAGAATTTGTTGGACATTGCCAAACTTAATTAATTAATCCATAGCTGTAATCAGTTAAATTCTTTATTTTTGTTTTTCTTTCCCAATTCCAATTTCCTAGCGGTCTGAGTGGGATATCGGTTGTAGCTTAAGACCTTCCACCTCTCAAAGCCGTGTGGGCCTTTAAAGAAAGAAAAACTGAATAAATAATTCTTTTTTTATCTTCACGTGAGAACTGAGAATTGAAGCTACTAAAAACTTAGTTATGACAACTAGAAGTCACTTATGGGATTTGATGATGACTTGTCATTCCCTTTAAATTCTTCAATTTTTAGTTCATCTTCCATTTAAAATTTTACTCAATTCATGTCGCAATTAAGATCTTAATTGTAAAATATATAATTATTAAAAAAAAATTAAATTTATTTTAATCTTTTTAATTTATTTATTATTTTAATTAATTAATTTCCTTTTACATTTTTAATTCTTTTATATTCTATATCTTTTAATACTCTTTTCGTTTTTTTATTTATTATTTAAGATTTTACATATTTATTAAGACATTTATTAATTAATTTTAAAATAACGTATTTAATCTTATATCATTAACTTTATTTTAAATTAAATTATTATATTCTAATTCAATTTATATTAAATATGAAAAACCAAATATATGTGAATATATTATTAAAATGTTAAGATAAAGTGTAGTTTATATTAGAAAATGAAATAATTAAATTATAATATATTAAAAAGAAAATTAAAATATTTATTGTATGATAAATGAAGCAATATTTTTTGTAGTGAATGTTATTATTATTACTATTTATGAACTATATAATTATGGATCTTCTTCTTCTACTATTACTAGTCCAATTCACATTAATTTGGTTTGCAACTTAGGTTTATATATTCATTGAACATAGACTACTAGTACAATACACATTAACATAGTACTAGTCCAATTCACATTAATTTGGTTTGCAATAAACAAGTAGTTTCTGAAAGTATTAATATTGGTCAAGTCTCTGGAGAATGTTTTTTATTTAATTGCCCTTATCTTGAAGACCATATATCCCTTAAAATTTGGGCAAGAGAGATTAATTTTGTAATATAATTAAAGTAGAAATACATTTATATGAATTTATTTTTATATAAATAAGAGAAATATATTTTTTTTTACCTAATAATTTTTCATAACTCTAACTATTGATGTGGGTTAGCATTTATTAAGGGGTTGCAAAAATCGGGTTGAGTCATTTTACCTATTTAAAAAATTTTATTAAATTTTTAAAAAATTATATATTGATAGTATTTGATATAATGAATCTATTGATATATTTTTTATACTAAACAAAAATTATTTGGATATGAAAAAATACATTAGAAATTTTATTTATTATATTTAACGGTCTAGATTTAACGCATTTCTAATACTTTTTTTTCCTATCTAAATGATTTTTGTTTAGTATAAAAAATATATCAATAGATTTATTATATCAAATATTATTAATATATAATTTTTAAAAAAATTTTAAATAAGTAAAATGAGACACATGAGGGGCTGCTGTGTAAAAATACACGACAGCCTCCCTCAACCCGCAAAAATCAACTTTTCATAATAAATTTTATTTGAGAAGATGCATGATAATTAGATATAATAAATATTAATCTACTTCTCATAATTGTTGTTCAAAGTACTAATGCCGTATAACTCAGTGCACTTACGAGGGGATAATAAGTAAAATTAATCAATATCATGAACATTCAACTTAATTGATTCTGACATTTCTTCTTTGGAGGACAAGATTGTGTATGCTCTTTGTAGGACCCTTCAAATGATGGCTTAAATGGAACATTGCTTGTATAATGTATAATTAGTATTTAGAAAGGATTTTTCTTTTTGGTTATTATACGATAAAATATCTATAAATTAATAATTTTTATTATATAATAATTTTTTACGATTCTAATTAAAATTAATAAGTGAAATTAACACTCAATTAATTAATGAATCTTTGAATTAATAAAATTTATGAGTATAAATATTATTTATTGAGATTTATTGTATATATATATATGTATATATATATTGTTCAAGGATAGACAAGATACAAAATATTCTTAATCATTCATTTTTTCTTCCGAGTTCATTAATTCTCTAGAAGGTGATCCATTGCTATTTTGACAAAGAAAAAGAAAAAAGGTAATTCACTTCTTAGTGATTCTCTAGAAGCTTGACCATTACATTAAAAACTTCTAAAGAGAAAAGGAAATGTTAAGATTTAAATTCTTAATTTTTTTATATAATAAAAGAATAAATAATTACTCTGAAATTATTGTTTTCTTTTATATTATATTAAAAAATTTATATATTTTTAAAATTATATTAAAAAGTCTATGTGTTTTTAAAATTATACTAAAAAACTCGATATTTTGATTTTGTTAAACTACGAGATTATTCCATCTATTTTTGCCACCTTGCCTGTTAGTCAATGTTATAAGAATTAAATTTTCAATAAAATATTTTATTTATTACCCAAAATACCCCTTCCCTTTCATATTCTATCCCCATCCATTAAAACTATTTTCCCTTTCTTTTTCTTCTTCTTATCTAACCCATCAAACCTAATTAACACAAACATGAACCTCATCAGGGCAATAATCTTTCCATTCTAACTCAGTAAGGTCTGGGACAACATAACTAGATTCCTGCTGATAATAGTGTATCATTTTACTTCAGATGTCTTTGAATGCAAATGAAGCAATCTGTTGTCCTAACTCTGCCATGCACTATTTATAAAAGACTAAAAAAAAGGCTTAAGTGAAAAAGCAAACACAATGATTAATGATTGAAACATTGCTAGTTTTATTGCAATGAAAAACCAAATACATCAATGCATAGAAAACAAATAAAAATAGAGCAAATAAATAGAATGAAAAGAAATAACTGATTTCCTATAAAAACTGAATACATATTAACTATCCCTAAAAACCAGCAACATGATTAACAACTCCTAAAATCTTGGAGCTGCTCTTGACCACTAACAGCTTGTTCAAACTAACAGCTATTATTTTGAATCACATTTTCAACAACCCCTCTTGATTCAAACTCACATACTCCCAATTTGGTTCTCAGACAGCAAAACTTAGAATAAGGGATTGCCTTGATGAAAATGTCAGCTACCTGCTCCTCAGAATGGCAAAACTTCAAACTGACTTGACCTTTAGACACCAAATCTCTAACGAAATAATGTTTGATTTCAATATGCTTGGCTCTTTCATGGAACACTGGGTTCTTTGTCATTGCAATTGCAGAATTGTTGTCACTTAAAATCTTTGTAGCCTCCAATTGTTTCATTCCCAAATTTGTTATCAAATTTCTCAACCAGATTGCTTCACTTGCAGCAACTCCAACTGCCATATATTATGCTTCACATGAGGATAAAGCCACTACAGAATGTTTCTTGGACCTCCATGTCACCATTCCAGACCCAAGACTGAAACAAAACCTAGTTGTGCTCTTCCTATCTTCTATTGAGCCAGCCCAATCACTATCACAATACCCCAGTAGTTTGAAATCCCTTGATTGGGAATACCAAACTCCATAGTTCAGTGTACCTGCAACATACTTCAAGACCCTTTTTGCAGCTTTATAATGATGTTTAGTAGGCTTATGCAGGAATATGGAGATCAAGCTTACAGCAAAAAAAAGATCAGGCCTAGTATGCGTTAAATAAATCAGTCCTCCAACTAGGCTTCTGAACATTTTTCCATCAGCTACTTTCTTTCCATCTTCACCCTGCAACTTCTCATTTGCATTCATTAGTGTATCAGCTACTTTGCAATCACTCAATCTGAAATTCCTTAATAAGTCAGTAGCATACTTCTTTTGTGAGATGAAGATGCTATCACTACATTGTTTCACCTCCATTCCCAAAAAATAGTGCAGCTTTCCTAAGTCTGTCATTTCAAATTTTTTCATAATTTGACACTTAAAATCTGCAACTAAAGACTCATTTGTGCCCAAATAAATCATATCATCTACATATAAACAAACCAACAAAAAATCATTCTCCCCACACTTCTTAAAATAGATTGTTGGCGCACTTTCACTTCTTTTGAATCCGAATTGTAGGAAAAAAGTATTTATTTTCAAATGTCAGGCTCTAGGTGCATGTTTCAACACATAGAGAGCCTTCTTAAGCTTATACACCTTATCTGGATATTTTTGCATCAAAAATCCCTCAAGTTGAACTACATAAACTTCTTCACTCAAGTCCCCGTTCAAAAAAGCAGATTTAACATCAAATTGATACACACATAGCCTTGAAAAAAGCAGCAATTGAAAGAATAAGTCTAATTATTTCAAATCTAGCAACTGGAGAGAAGGTCTCCTCAAAATTAACGCCATACCTCTGTGAGTAACCTTTTACCACCAACCTGGCCTTATGCTTTTGTAGAGTCCCATCTGAATTAAATTTAGTCTTAAAGACCCATTTTAACCCAATTGGTTTCATATTTTGAGGCAAGTCTACCAGCTCCCATGTTTCATTCTTCTCAATTGCTGAAATCTCTTCTTCCATAGCAAGCCTCCATACCTTTTTGTCAGCAGCCTCCTCAAAAGTGACCGAATTTAATGCATAAAGGGCAAAGGTACAAGTCTCATAAATGTCCTTTAGAGACTTGAATTTCCTGGGTGGTGTCTCATCATCATCATCATTATTGTCTGACTTATTGCTAGAAGAGCCAGCACATTCATGGGGTGAATTTGAGCTGCTGGTGGGCTGTGCAAATATAGAATTTGAGATGCTGCTAGGTTGAGTGAGTCTAGATCTCCCTGACAAGGCTGGTGACGATGGACTTGTTGGTTGTGCCTTAATAGGTTCACTGCTAAATCTCTTTTCTTCGTCTGGCATCTAAATCGCAAACCGTTTTTCTTTTTTCTCCCATATCCAGCTCTCCTCCTCATTAAAAATGACATTTCTACTTATTGTCACTTTTCCACTAGCAGGATTATATACTCTATAAGCCTTAGATTGAGTACAATAGCCAATAAAGACACATTTAATTGATTTTTTTTAAGTTTATGTCTATTATGTGAATCAATTAAAACATAAACTATGCAACCAAAAACTCTTAAGTGACTTACAGAGGGTTTTTTACCACATCAGACCTCAAAATGAGTCAAGTTTTGCACTGCCTTTGTAGGAGTACAACTGAATTTCACATCATTCTATTTTACATCGCAACCACATACATACATATTATTTAATATTATATAATATGTCATAAACATATATCATAATTCTAAATCTAATGCAATAGTGATAGCTTATATATATATATATATATTCACATTCATTTAATACTTATATGTCATGCTTAGATGCAGAGTTAAATTAAAATATATCAATTTACAAATTTGACGACCATAAATCAGTTAGCTCTTCTCAGAGCGCCTAAAATCTAACAGTTAGGAAACTTTTGAAACACCTTGACTGAAAAAACATACGAAAGATATTAGTTAATAAATGATACAAATTAACATTAATAAATTTACGAAACAACTTTTAAAAGTTTGCCGAAATTTCGGCATAACCTCCCCTAAAATTAGGACATTGTCCCCTAAAAGAAAACAATAATATTTCTAAATAAATAGCCTGTAGGCATCACAACAATCAATCTCAACTCAATGACTCCTCCTGAGTCTGCAAACTCAATAATAATCATTTCATCAAATAATTCAATTGTTTCAATCTCCAAAACAATAATTCCAATAAATATACCGTAATTAATATTTCACCATTTAATTACCTCAAAATATATATAATTATCAACATACTCAAAATATTGCCCAAAATAAATTTTTCATCAAACTCCAATAATTTATCTTAATTTAAATTAATTTATCTACCTAGTTTAACTACCGCCTTAATTAATTTATTCCACATAATTTAACTTTTGATACTTAAATTTCATAAATATCATCCAAATAATTTTTATAATTATTTCAAATTAATTACATTAATTTATCTTAATTTATCCACTCAATATAAATTAAGTTGTCCATTTTTCACTGCCTAAATGTTCCTATACAGTATAAATACTCAATCATTTTCATAAAATTATCTCCAAATAGACTCCAAATAATTAATAAGTAATTTTAAAATAATACAAAACCCACTTAATATCAGTTGCCGAAAAAATATGCGTACGTCTCTTTTTTCAGTCCCGACTTCAGTCACCAATAGGAGCAAAATAGATACCACCAGAAAGCTCATAAAGAGAGGAGTTCAACAAAATTAGAATTAGCATAAATGGTCACCATAATTAGCCGGAATTCGCCATACAAAGTCCGGTGATTTTATTTTCTGATCTCCTTTTCCGGAGAACATCAGGTGACAAATTAGATATCAAATGAAATCTAGGATCAAGACAAAACCATAAGAACTATAATTACTCAATTTGAAATCTAAATGAGAGAGTTATGACTATTGGAAATTTTTGACCAATATGATCATGGGAGTTACTTTGAATTGAAATAACTCCTTACTTTGTGATTGTGATTGAGAAATATTGGTGCATATGAACTTTCATCATGGCAGGCTACATGATGCTATGGAAGGTGTTGACCACTTCCCTCCGATTTGTAAGAAATCGGCGCCGAACTTCTTCTTCTTCTTTTCACGCTGGCAGCCAATCCGAGACTGCCACATGTCAATCTATGATTGGTCATATTTTTTATTATTTTTTAAAAATTTATAGAAAATTCATTTTAAATTCAAAAATTATTAATAAATAATCAATAAAATTTTTATAAATGTATTTTATTTTAACATGTTAAAATTTGAAAAATAATATCTTTCATATTTAATAAAAATTATTTAAATATAAATTTAATTTCCAAAAATTCTTAAAATAATAATAATAATAATAATAATAATTAAAATAATTTATTTAACCAAATAAATGAGTATAAAAATTAAATTATTAAATAATATATAATAATATGACACTAATTAAAATTAAAATTAATTTTCAAAAATATATTTCCTTTTTATTTAAAAATATTTATTTCTTTAAAATATAACAAATCCTAAAAATATTTTTATATTCATAACTTTAATTAAATATTTATAAAATAATTATTATTTATTAATAAAACATAATTTTAAAAATATTTTAAAATATGAGTATTACACACGTGTGCTTAATAAAATTCAAAACTAAGACCATCACATAGAATGGGTACAAGGGGTTGTAATATAAAAAGCTTAAAGTGGCAAAATTGTATGAAGCAGGCAAGGTATGTACAGGACAGTCCACAACATGTGTAAACGCAATCTACGTAACAATTTAATATTCAATTTTTTTTCTCCGAGTGAAAAAATAATATATATATATATATGGTTAATTTTTCAGTATATCTTATTATTTATTATTTTATTTTGACTTAAACACCTAAAAAAGGTTTTATTCCACCTAAATATTGATAACAATTTTTATTTACGAGAAATTATTATACAGAATGTGAATATGAAAAGTGAACTTATATATATATATTTTTATTTTAATTATATATTAACTTATTTTTATATAATTAAAAAAATTATACTCCCGTCGTATTAATAATTTTTTATTATTTATTATAACATGAGTTAATCATTAATTGCTCTTTACTTTGGTAATTATGGGTTTGATTTAGTTTGGTAAAGAAAGTCCTCTGGTTCTTATATGTAAAATTTACGAATTAAATATTTTATATACTAACTAATATTTTTGTTATTTATTTACGATTTTTTTAAAAAATACTAAATGTTATCGAAATAATAATAAAAAAAAATGAGAGAGACTTAGGGATGGGACTCTTATTAGATACAGAGTTTGACTATTTTGGATTGGGCATTTTCTAATTACAGTGATTTTATTATAATAATAAGGCCTAATTTAATTAGTTATCCACCCTCATGCATTTTTAACAATGTAGATAATAAGGTGTTTCAATACTTTAATCATATAATTTTCAATTTTATTGTGGAAGTTTGTTACTGTAGTATAATAATAACAATAATGATAATTTTTTATCAAATACCTTTTAAGTGGGTGGGTGATCAGATTTAAGAGTTTACATTAAACAAAGTTCGGTTTGATATGCCAATTAACAAAATTATCAAATTTTTAATATATTTTTTTTGTTCTGAGTACGATTTCAATTCTATTTTAAATTTCATTTATTATATTAGATTAGGTCAAATTTGATTAGAAATAAAGAACATTGGGTTAAATTTATAAAAAAATTAAATTAAATGATTTAGATATAAATTAATTGATAAATATGTTATAATTGGATACAAGTTAGTTAATTAGTTAAATTTATATATGAAACATTAAATTTAAGTGATTTAAATATAAATTAATTAATAAATGATGGGAAATTAAGTTAGACTTAAAGATTGAGCCAAAACAGTGAGATCGGTCCACCACAAGGTGAATTCATTAGAGAAGCTTGGAAACGAGCAAGATATCCTTACTTTAACAAAGGTCCGACCTATATTGATAGCATGCTTGCCTTAGCTTCCTTTGATATTACCTAGACAACGAAGGATGTATGCTTGCCCAGATGAAGCAAGAATGTTCGTCCCTCTGCAGATTCGGCACAAGACTAGGGCGAAGAAGGGATGTTAGACTGTCCATCACTTCTCTCTTTATTAAATGCACCTGATATCCAACCTCACTCTAGGACGGTGTTGTAGCTTCAACTTGATATACAAGTCATCATTGATCACGCAAGATATCTTGCATGTAGCAGTGTGGTGCAAGCATATCAAATAACTTATCATACAAGTAGATAAGACAGTCAATGACCCGCTGACATAGCCATCTTCCTTTGCCCTAGATAAATGGGGATGTGACACTTGGCTCCCTAGCCACGTCATCATTATAGCACTTAATCATATAAATAAAGGTAGACTCTATTAATGGAGGGTTCTGAACTTTTCATTCTCTAATAATTCTCTTTGTCCCTTCAAGTTTATTAAAGCTCATTTATCACAAGTCAATATCCCCGGCTAACTTAAGTATCTGAGGGTTATTCGCAAACCCAGGCTTGGCCTTCACATGCTTCTTTCTTTGTGTTCTCAGTTTCATTAAAACCCAAATCACTTAACTACAATCATTGGATCACATTGAAGAGGCCTTAATTATTTGAAGAGTTATTAGGCTCATCAATCAATATACTATAAAACATCAAATTTAAATTATTTGAATATAAATTAATTGATCAATATGTTATTAATTGGATATAAATTATTCAATTAATTAAATTTATACATAAAATATTAAATTTAAGTGATTTTAATATAAATTAATTAATCAATATGTTATTAATTAGATGCAATTTAATCAATCAGTTAAATTTATACATTTAAAATTAAATTTAAGTAATTTAAATATGAATTGATTGATCAATATGTTTATTATTTTGATAGAATTAGTTAAATTTGTATATATAACATCAAATTTAAATGATTTATATATAAATTAATTATTGTATATGTTATTAATTAAAAATAAATTAGTCAGTTAGTTTAATTTGTATATGAAATATCAAATTTAAATGATTTAGATATAAATTTAATGGTATTAGATGTTTTGTCTTTTATTATTAATTAGTAATAAAATTAAAGAAAAATCTAATAATTTATCATCTTTGAAAAAAAAATAAAAGAAAATTAAAAAAATTAAATAGGATAATTAAATAATTTGTTAGGTGATTTTATTGTTAATTAATAATAAAATTAATAATTAATAATTTATCTTTAAAAATAATTTAAAAGAAAATAAAAGAAAATTCCAATTCTCATTTTATGTTGGTGCAAATTTTTCCTATAAAATATAAAATATAATAATTAAACAACTAATTAGGTGATTGATTATGAATTTTTATAATTAATCTTTTTAACTTATTTAGTAACATACAAAAGTAAGTCATATATATATATATATATATATATATATATATATATATATCAACATTTGAGAATTACTGATTTAAAATAAAAGTACTTTTTCAGTTAATAAAAACTATAATCAGCAATAATAATTTTTATCTGTTATTAGATTTTATCGATTTAAATGAAAAAATTCGATAATTGATTTTTTATTTAAATACTTAATAATTTTTTAATTATCAATATATATATTTTTAAATGAAAAATGAGTTTTATAGTTGCATCCTTATACATTGTGATTGATTTGTGTGGGGAGGGAATGGGAGGGACATGTGTGTTTACATTTTAAAACACAAGCACTTGTTGTCTGCCAATACAAATGATATTTTGATAATAGGGAGTATCAGAGTAAAAGTAGTAAAGATTTTTAATAGTTTCTTTGAAGGTCCACACGCAAAAGACTATTTACACACGTATATGTTGCTACATAAAGTAGTGTAGTACTACTATTTGGAGATCACAGAATGTACCTCAACTATTTTTAAAAGTCTAATTTAGCTCTTATTTTTATTTTTTATTTTTAAAATTTTATCAATTTAAGATCTCATCCGTTAAAAGTTCTAATACTATTTCTAATACTATTAACGGAATTTGGTAAATTTTAAAATTTTTAAACTTAAAAAATTAAATTTTTAAATAATTAGAAAAATATTCAAAAGAAACGTAAAAAAAAAAAAAAAAAAAAAAAATCTACCAAAAGAAAAATTCAACTTCAAAGTTTTTATTTTTTTAAAAAGAGTGAAACCCAAATTTGAAAACTTAAATTTGCGTTTCGTGGTAGAAATCTAATGTGTATTTAATCAGTTCGATTTGAATGTGACTAAAATTTTAAAAATTTAAAATAATAAAATAAAAATTTTAAAAAAAATCAAAATGAGATCAAAATTAAAATTTGAGTCGAATCGAAATAAATTTTTATAAATTAATCAAATCGATATATTTTGGTTTGATTATTTTAATTTTTTAATATATATATATTGGTTGATTTAAATATTATAAATTTTTTTAAAAAAATCCAACTAAATTAAATAGAATAAATTATATTAAAAATAAATTAAATAATATTAAAAATTTAAATCGAAACAAATTTAATTAATTTAATTCGATTCGATTTTTGATGGTCCAGTTTTTTTTCACCCCCGGATCCATAGAAACAACGTCGATCGGGAAGAATTTAGGATTTACATAAATCATAGTATTTGTGAGGTGACAGTTCAGAAATTCGGAGCTCCGATATCGTACAAGCAGAGTATCAGAGAGCTTTTCTTATATTGTCGGCGTTCTGACATTGGGATCCAAAACAAAATTATAGGTTTTCAGTTTAGCAGAAATGCGGAGTTGTGATTAACTAATTGTTGAATACCAAAGCGTGGCGCATGTAAAAGGGGTTTTAAAATATAAAAATTGAGAATTAAAATAATATTAAATAAATAAGTAATCAATATAAATTTTATTCATAGTAATTATAATAAAATATAATATATCAAAATTTTTTTTATTATTTATATTTTTATAATATAATAATTTTATAATTATATTTTACCATAAATAATTAATTAAAAATACTGTTAAAAAAATTAGCCCTAAATTAAATTTTTAAAAATACTTCAGACCTGTGGGCATTCCTCCGAAAGAGAATATTACAAGTCCAACTACTACTACTTCATAAAGAAAAAAAGGTCCAACCACTACTTCCACCCGCAAAGCCATTGCTTAGATTTTTCTATGAGGTGGAATTTTTTGTCACTTTTGGTTACTACTATATTAAATTTTTAATTAATAATCAGAATAATTCTCAATATGTAATTCAAACTTAAATTACATTTTTAAGTTTATAAAAAATACTTGATAAATATATAAATCAGTTTAAAAATATTCTTTTCATTTTTTTTTATCTGTCATTTAAGATTTTGCACACATATTAAAACACTTATTAATTATATTCAAAATGACTTATTTAACCTTATATCCTTAATCTTATTTTAAATTAAGTTATTGTATTATAATTAAATGCTATAAGGATAAAATAGAAAAAAAATAGATAAATATTATTTTAAAAATTTAAAACGATAATTAAAAATATAAATGGATGAATTTCTAAAACGACAGATAAAAAAAATGGAGAGAGTATTTGATTAAATCTTGACTTTCGATCCATAAATTTAATTTAAATTTATTTATACATATAATTTATATAATTTTTTGATAATGGACCAAAGAGTAAATAAGAGAATGTCAAATGTATAAGGAATAAAATTGAATTTTTAATATGGGTTAAAGTCTAATTATAGCCAAAAACTAAAATTAATAAATAAATAATTAGATCTTAAATTTATATATATTATTTATAATTTAATCACTTTTCAATGTGAGATTTTTATATCTCAACAAATCCTTTGAAATTTATATAAAATGAATTCACTCTATCAGTTAATGATATGATACGTTAGCTGCTTATATATATATATAATTATTAAAGTTGAATTTGATTAATTATGAAGCTCTGTTTGAGGTAAGGAATTAGAATTGAAATTGAAAATTTTAATTTCAATTCTAATTTTTTATAATTATATTAAAATTATAATTTCAACGTTTATTTTATATAAATAATTAGAATTAAAATTAAAATTAAATAAAAAATTGATGACGATGAAAGTAGAGATGGACCGTCAGCTATGACAATGGGGGTGGATTTTCGGTGATAATAGTCTGGCGAGCCATCGTTACCAATAATGACTATCTGACGAGCTTTTATTATCGGCAGTAGAGAACCACCATCGTCGAAGGTGACGAACAACTGTAACAGACAGTGACAAACCGCCATCGTCGATAGTGATACTGAAGGTGGCAATGACAATGATGTTGGGAGTAGCGGTGGCGGTGGCAGTGGCGGTGATAGAGAGAATGATAATGATAATTATGAAATTGTATTTCTTATGAATTGAGAATGAAATTGTTGAATTATTTTTTTTAATTATATTATAATTTCATAAATTGCAGGTAGAATTTCAATTCTAATTTTAGATAGCTGCCAAATACTGAAATTAAAAATTTTAATTTTAACTCTAATTTCAAACTTTTTAAACCGACCGTAAAGGAAAATGGAGTATATATTCTGGTACTAATACTATATGTAGTCTACATATAGCTTAGCTAATAGATTTGTTATACAAATGTTTATTTAAGTAATAAGATTAGGGAGGTCAAAATCACTAGTGCCTATTAGATTAGGGGTGGTGAGAAATTAATAATACAATAATTTTTTAATATATAAATTAAATTTAAAAATACAATATTAAATTTATTTGAAGAATTAAAAAATTAAAATATATATAAATTAGTTCATGCATACCTAATTAAATTTTAATTTGACTTATAAATATTCTCTTAAATTTATGTAAAATTTAAATGATTCCAACTTATTAAAGATCAATCCATATAATTCATCAACCCAATTTAATATTCCCACACTAATTTGTATATATAAATTAATTATATAATTAGTAGTGGATTTATTTAATTATAAGGAAAATGGAGTGTACTAGTACTAATATTATTCATGGTTTAAATGATAAGAAGTTTGATCTTTTTAAATAACGATTATTGTAAATAAGAAAAGAAGTATTAAGAGAGTTTTACTCTCTTATGGATCATTTCTTATTCGAACGTAAATTAATCAGATTTAATAAATTTAGAAATTATATGATTATAAAAAAAATATATAAATATATAAATATATAGTCTATAGCTTAGCCAATAGGTTTGTTATAGAAATGCTTATTTAAGTACAAAGATTAGGGAGGTCATAAACTCCGATGGCTAAAACACTAGTTAACAGAGTTTTCTTCTTCCATGTGCACAGCGAGCTGACTGATTCCCACCAAACTTTGCCCACTTTTGTCCCTTATGTAATATTATAAATATATATTGGATAGTATATATACATATATAGAGACAAAAATTAATTAAATAAAAATAAGGAAAAAAAAAGGGTCATTCTCAATAAGTGGCCAGGTCATTAGGCGGTGGTTAAGGGAGTAGAAAGATAGCATTTTCTTGTCTCAGAGGTTGCAGCAACCTCAATAACTAGCCCTTGAAACCGTTCACAACTGATTTTACCCACTTTACGTTTTTGCTAGGGCTCATACTTATTCAAGTTTTGGTGATAGAAAAAAATATTTTAGCCAAAGTAATTAGTCTTGTAAGCAGATTGTGGATGTGATAGACGCAATTAAAGAGTTTTATTATAAGTGATTGTAGATGCCATGGATATATGTAATCTATTCTTTTAAATTGATTGTGTGTTGCATCTTCCCTATTTTCTTTAAAACAAATAAGATATAGTACAAAAAATAGTTCATAATCATTAAATTAATAATTGGGTTTCAACTTTTGAGTGTTAAATTGATTGTTAAAAAAAATTATTTTTCTTTTCATTATGTAAGGTTCGATTTTCAAAACCAATACTAAAGAGATGAGTATAAAATCGAGCATAATTGAATATATATCCTAACACATTAAAATTTTAAATTTTCATGATTCTTACTTTTTTTAATATATTGAAAGTAACATGATACCAAATGTAACAAAAATCTTCCATGAGTATATTGAATGAATAATTAGTATTGGGAGTGGAAAATATACTTCTTATTGGGACAACATACTTATTTTTCATATTTTTACAAATTGAAAATTAGAATTTTTATTTTTTTATTAATTTTATATGTCAAATTTAAATTATAGTATTCACTTTTAAAATAGTTTTATCTTATCATTAGAACAAAGCATCTATTATTAAATATAGTGCTAATTAGTTTTTTTTTTAAAATATTTTAAATTTGAGTTTTATAAATGAAAAAAAATAATAAAAAAAAGACACAAAGAGAATTTTATTCTCTTATAAATCTCACGGATTCTCACCCGATCCGAACTCGTAAAAAAGTAACAAAAATTATAGTGCTAATTAGTCATATTGCCTGTATCCTTGTGAGATACTGAGCATAGACGAGGAATATTAGTTCACATATTCTTATTATAGTCTGACTTTTCTATTTGGGTGTGAAAATTTTTCTATGCTTATCAAATCCAAGAAAATTGGAGAGAGAGAGAGAGAGTAAGAAGGAAAGGAAGGCACGGTAGTTTTCTGGTCATTCAATACCATGGAAAAGTTAGGTAGTGGACCCGAGAAATTTACAGAGACAAACAAAATTATATTGAGATAATTAATTAAATATTGTTGGAAAATGAGAAATTAAATTTATTTAGTCTAATGTAAATGTAATAATTAAATATTTATTTTAAAATATAGAAATTTAAATGTTGTTTATTCATCAATTACCAAACATTAACTTCTGAAACCCATAAATTTATTCTTTTTTCAGTAGAACATTTTTTTACTAAGACTCAAAAATGACTTCAATTCTATTAAATAAAAGACTGACATAATTTTAATAGTGATAACAATGTGAAGTTCCATTGTCTTCCAATTAATCAATTTTTCAACATTGTACGTATATATTTGGAAGAATTAGATGTGTTGGGTTTTTTCTCTTCACTTGTAAATTACATAAACAACCTTATATAATTTTATTTTCTTACCCTCCATTCATTTTTTAAATTAACTAAGACCTTTCATTAAAATTGAAAACCGAACCAATCAAAGTGACAAAATCGAATCAAACTGATCAAAATTGAAATCTATAATTTTACAATTATTTAATTTGATTTCAATTTAAAAAATAAAATAAATTAAATATTCAATTTATTTTTCGTTTTTAACCTTCAAATCTAAGTTTTATATATATATATATATTTGGTTTTATTTTATATACACTTAAATACTTCTTCTTAATCTAATATTAATTTAAAAATAAAAAAAAATTATTGAAAATTAATTAAAAATAAATAAAAAAATCTGATTCTTGAAAAAATAAATTTTGAATGTGTAAATTAATAGAATAAATAAATTTTATATTATATATTAAATTTTTTTTATTATAGATATTTTATTGATTTTTTTAAATTTAAAATAATATAATGATAATTTATAATAAAAAATATTTTTAATTTGAAATAGAAAGGATCAAACTAAATTAACCAGATAAATTTATAAATGAAAAATACTAATTTGTTTTTCAAATTGGAAAGTTGTCTATCTTCTATTCACATATATAATAATACAGTATTAATGAGATGTGATTTAAATAAAAAAAATATATTTATATTTTATAATAAAATTTTAAAATCAATCCGTATAAAATATAAATATTAAAAGAATTAGTTATGAATTTAAAATATTATTAGTCTTATCTCATAAACAGTGTTTAAAAAAAAATATATATATAATAACAATAAAACAAAATGCAAAAAACATACAAACCTAACGAACTTAAATAGAATCGCTCGCCAGTAAGCCACGCAACCAACGAGTTGACATCATATTCTACGGTGGATGACATCATACCCTCGATAGCTCTTCCGCTATATATTATTCCTTCTCATATCCCAAAATCCCCCACCGCCTCTCTCTCTCTCTCTCTCTCTTTCTCTCTAAAACATACATAGCCAACACACAAAATCTAACAAAATGGAATACAGTGAAGCCGCCGGTTCTAACACCACCGCCACCAATTCATCTTCTCCTTCTCCTTCTCCGCCTACAACTCCTACACCGCCACCGCCTGTTCCTGTGGTTATTAGTCCTTGCGCGGCTTGTAAAATTCTGAGGCGAAGATGTGCCGATAAATGTGTTTTGGCACCGTACTTTCCTCCTACTGAACCGGCGAAGTTCACCATTGCTCATCGCGTGTTCGGCGCTAGCAACATCATTAAGTTCTTACAGGTAGTTAATCAATCTTATCAAGGATAAAATGGTCATTTTGAAATTTGAATAATGATAGATTTGGGAAGTTATAAAGAAAGCATCAGGTCAGTTGCCGTGAATAGTTGGGGTAACCAAGAAAATATGATAAGTCCAAATTAATGTCCATAGCATAGTTCGCTTTCAAATTTGAAAAACCTTTTCATAACTGTGGAAACGCACCCAATTCTGCAAAATTTCCAAACTTTGAAACATAAATACACTAAAAAATGTTACCTTTGCACAGTGAAACATATATAGACTAGTTCAGAATCGATTTCTTTATTCAATGCTCAAAAAAAGATTTATCTTTCATTTTCATCACTAAATGACTCTTTATGTCACTATCTATTTGTTATTTAATTAATTTTATCATTTCTTTATTGAAAATTTTTTATTAGATTTCTGACTACTGTAGCTTGAATCACACATCGTAGTTATGGAAACGACTCCAATTCTGATATTAGTGAAATTTTTAGGAACTACCAGAGTCTCAAAGAGCAGATGCAGTGAGCAGCATGGTTTATGAAGCAAGTGCAAGAATTAGAGATCCTGTTTATGGCTGCGCCGGGGCGATTTGCCATCTTCAAAAACAAGTTAATGAGCTTCAAGCACAATTAGCTAAAGCTCAAGCAGAGTTAGTCAATATGCAATCTCAACAAGCTAATCTTGTGGCTTTACTCTGCATGGAAATGGCACAATCTCCTCAACAATCATCAGAAAATTGTGTTGAAAACTTTATTAGCACCCCACAAACCTACCAGACCAACACTTGCATTATTGATGAGAACAATTTAGGTTCATTATGGGAGCCTCTTTGGACATAGTCAAAATAAGATTAGTAGCCAAATATATATATATCAAGAGAGCTTAATTAATAATATATGCTCCATTGAAGTTCTCCTAACTCAAGCTAATTGCTTGCTCTAATGAGAAGGGGGATTCCAAGGACATTAATTTTAATAAATTTTTAACTTATAATTAGGATTTATAGGTAATTCTAATATATAGTTTGTGTTATGAATTTGGGAGGGAAATTAATTAAATGTAAGCAAGTTTATTGGATCTAACTCTTTGTTAAAGGTAGAAAGAGTAGATTGGTATTTTTTATTTTATTTTTTTTGCCTTCATGTAATCTTTAATTTGCTATTATATTAATTAGGAGAAAAAAAAAAAAGAAGAGAAATGTCTTTATTTTAGTCTAATAGTGTTCTACTTGTACTGATCATTACTGAAATCTTAATTAAACAACTTTATGTTTACCTACTATTATTGTTATTGAAATTCATTGATGTTTTAGGGATTAATGCCTTGTCAAATTAACTGTTGACCCATCTATTGATTTATGCTTTTGCCATGGTGACTCTTGGAGCTAACAGTTGAATTTCTTTATACCATCTATTATTAATCCACTCGGGAAATTTGATAGAAGAATATATACAACCTGATGCATAGATTCTAATTATAATTTTTTTCCAATATTAATCCATTAAATAGAAATAAAATTCTTATTTTTTTTAAAAAAAACCTTCTAATAAAAAGGGGACTCAAAAAGATGTCAATTTTGTACCAAAATGAAAAAAAAAAAAATGTGCAAGTTGATATGCTAAAAAAGTCTTAAGGCATAAAAGGAGGATAACATTTTTGAAATTTATAGCCGAGTATTTGTACTTTATATTGGGTGGGAAAACACTTATATGTACAACTAATAACATTTAATTAAGACTCAAACTTGATTTAGTTACAGTTTTTTTTTTTTTTTCTCGATACATGTCCTTTATAATGTAGACTAATTTGAACGTTAGTTTGACCTTGATAGCATTATATTCTGTACCAACTCGGCCACCGAAATTTCTTTTTTTCTTAAATAATTACTTTAAAGAAATTGGAACTGGTGCATGATAAAAATAACTGACTCATTGGGCTGGAATAGGAGTACATGATAAATAGGCTTGACCTTTATGTTCATTAATTACAAAAACCTCCAAGTTTGACCTGAATGGATTTATGAGTTTCAGGTAGGTTGATGACAGTAGCTCAATATCAAAAATGTTATTCCTTCATAGTACTAAGTGCATGCATGATGTTAAAAGACTGATATAAAAAATATTGCATGTCTCCTCATTTCAAACTTCTCCTCCCTCTCCACTATTGGGATATTGTTACCTATTCATCCATTCTCATTCACTGGCTAAATGAACTATTATAAAATGAAAGATTACCAATACATGTAATTAAGCTGACTCTATAAGAATCAAGAATAGACCAATTCTTATTCCTCCAGGTTCCTTTATTTTTAAGTCTATTAACTTAAATATCGAAGACTTTCTGTAGGATCAGCCCCAGGGAACTCCTAATATTTCTTTTCTTTTTCTACAGGTTTTACCCTCATTTTTACACTATGGACTTTTCATCTCTGAAATGAAGTAATTTTCGCCCCATTAGAAATCAATGACAAATAGTAAATAATGATATAAAGGAAAAAATATTTACAAAATATCATTTTTTCATTATATAAATCTTACATTTAAAATAATTTAAGGAATTAAATCTATAAAAGATATATGTTTTAACAAAATGATATAGCATTTTAACATAAGTAATTAAATATTGAGTTATTATATTATAAAATATTTTACAATTTTATTTGAGTGTGTGTAATAATTATAATAAATTTCAATAAAATTTCAATTAACAACAAAAACAAATTTTCAATTATTAAAAAAATTCAAAAAATTATTTAAAATTCTATATTTTAAGTAATAATACTTATGAGGTTTTTCTTGGTGGATTCGGAACCTTGAGATCACCCATTAGCAAGGACATAGAGTTAAAGGCGTTAAACCTGAGCATTTGGGATATGAATTATCTATCGTTGGACCTATAATCTACATGAGAAGGAAAGGGTGAGAAAACAAGAATTAGAGGGCCAACACTGTGTCTTAATGCAAGTCCTATAATATTTTAGCCATTGATTGCATCTTCTAGAGTTAAGATTTAGGAAATCAAGTGGATTTAGAGAGTTATTACCAATACTTTTCCTATATGAGTGTTTGACTTGATTTTGATTAGTCAACCTACTCCTTTTAAGAAGGGAGGAGAGACTTGTATATAAGTTGCTTCCCACATTGAGGATTGGAGTGAGTGGATAATGTGGCCTCTTCTGATTGAGTGGATTCAATTATGTCATATTGTAGCTAGATAGTAGGATGATGAGCATGTGCAGTCAATTATGAGGCGTGAAGTCTTATGCTAAGATAACCTGAATCTCATTTTTCAAAAGTGTTAGAGATTGCATATTTAAAAAGTTTGGAAGAAGGTTGTTTGCTAAATTCTCTCTATAAGTATACAAATTGATAGTAGCTAGTAGTTTTAAAGAGCAAAGATATTGTTTTCTCGAGGAGATAGGTTTCAATTACTAAAATTATAAATTCTTCTAATATCTAGTCAATAATAAAGGAAAAATTGGATTATATTAATGATAAACTAAAATTATAATAATTAAGACTAAATAAGCAAACAAACAATTAAAATTGGTGAAATAAATTCAATAATGAAAAGGCATAGGATTTAGATTTTAATTGGTGTTTGTTGCAAGTGGCACGCACTTACTTAAGTATTCATTCAAGTAAGTTAGAACTAAAGATAGCAACCTCAAAATTGAATATAATCATCTCTCAAGGCAAGATATTTACATCCAAAATAAACCCATATCTACTCTCGTGATTGCGAGAGTTGAATTGAATTCATTAAGTTCATTAGAAAGCACATAATATCATCTCTAAGGATAATGCGATCATCTATGAAGTATATTATATCTGTATGAAGTAACATTTCTTAAATATATCATCTCTAAGGATAATTCTACACTTCCACTCTCGCTATTTCATATAGCGCCTTAGATTGTCGAAGTATTAGCCAATCACTCACACATATTAAGCTCAAATATGATAGATTAATTATAAACAAATAAATACAAAAATAGAGTATATATGAAACCACAAGTAATTAAACTAATTTAATCAAAATCCTATTAAATGATTTAGCTACTCATAGATAAGATAGGAAAAGAAACCATAAATTACGTTACATCATTAAGCAAATTAAATACAAACTGAAATTAAATGGGTTTAGAAATAAACTCTAAATGATATCTCAACAAAGAAGATCCAAAAGATGAGAAGATTTTTCTTGTATCCGAAATTGCAAATCTCTTACTAAATCTACTAAATTTAATGTAATAGAATAAATCTAAACTAAAAAATATGTAACACCCAGTATTTGAAATGTTTAGAGTAGATGTGCTCACTTTTGATTATTATGAATGTTAGCATATATATGTATATATATGTGCATAATAGATAAGTTAGAATTTGTCATGTTGTGCATAGATTAGTCTTAGAATGGGTAGATGCTAAAAGATGATTGAAATTAAGGTGATAGACATGATTAAGTATAAGTTTATTGTGTTTGGATAAGTTAGAATGAAGAAACATGAGAAATTCTCATCAGTAAGTTTTTCACAAGCATGAGGTATATTTTCACAGGTGTGAGATATCATTCACAATCGTGATAAAATTTTATTTATAAATTTGTCAGATCCTCATATTTGCTTTCATGGGCGTGAAACATCTCTTCACTATCGTAAAAATATTTCAACCCTAAATGTAAATAGTGGCCTTCACGGCGTGAAGCCTATCTTCACAGAGCTTCATGGCCATGAAGACACGGGTTTATATATAGATCCTACCCCATTTATTCATTTTTCAGATTTCATTTATTTCGTCTCTTTCTCTCTCTACTTCATAAATGCTCTTCAACCACCCTTAAAACTCATTAAATTCTCTCTTCTAATTATTACTTCAACTCCATTGACACAAGAAATAAGAATCAAACAACCAAGAAATATCAAGATTTCAACTTATCAAGGATTCTCGATTTCAAGGTATTTGTTACAAAACTCAATTCTAAGTTAAGATAAGATAATACATAGTTAGAATAGATGAATATAAGCTAATTATAGATGTTTAAGAGCATCAATTGGTATTTACTATGGATTATAAGCAAGATATATGGATTTAGGATTTTTGGGTGAATAGTAGCTATTCACCCCAATCTTCCATATTTTTTTAATAAGTTATTAAATTGATGTTAGAAAACATGTTAGGATTCTAAAAGATGATTAGAATCATAAGAATTTTCATGTATAAGCATTATTGTGTAAAACCAGAGTATTTAAGGATTTGACATAGGAGAGGAGAATTCAAGGAAATCGAGAAGATTATGATATACACAAGTAATTGAGGGATTTACTAGGATAATTTACTTTGAAATAAGTATAAACATTGCATATGCATGTTATTTTTTGAATTGAATGTTTAATTCTTCCCAATGTATATGTATTCAATATCCATATTATAAAATATTGTATTATTAGCCTATTCAATGAATTTCTCACTTTGTTATTAAATTGATGATAACTTGTTTTATGAAATCTCTTTAATTGATGTGAATGACTTGGTTATCTTTCATTGGACCAAGCTCATAAGAAACTTAGTTGCTAATTTGAATGAACTCGTGTTCTTATGTTAATGGTCTTGCGACTAATATGATTCTTTGAGAAATCCAAACTATATGACCTTATGAAATGTATATGTATAGAACGTTTTTTCCAATGAGAGTAAATTCATTGATCCAATGTGCACTTTGAGAGCCCGGCTGATAGAGTTTTTATTAGTATTCCACCTAGAGGGAGCCATGAGCTCTACGCATATGCTCGACCAGATATTTGTGACATGATAAGGTAGCAAGACTATTGATACATTATGATTATTACAGTTTTATCTTATGATTTGTTTGATAGTGCTATTCAGTTTTAAGCACTTATATTTTTTGTAAGTATAACCCTATAATACTTTCATACCTAAGTTCTTTGGCTTAACCTATGTATTGCATGTTTATATCTTACTGAGTTGAAAGCTTACTCATCTTTTGTAGATTTCAAGTGATAGTATAGCTCGAGAGGGAGCTAATACAGAAGACTGTAACACCTCAGCCTAGTTTTAGTCTTTCTTTAATAGTGATATTCAGGGGGAGAATTTTGTTATTTATATATTGTGATGTTAATATGTATTTATGCATGGAATTAATATTTATGCATGTTATTTGAATTAGTTCTACGCATAGAAATGGTTTAGAGGCAGCTAGGACTTAAT